>JAGFVP010000065.1:0-79648 GCA_021031095.1 Bathelium albidoporum
CGGGGCGGGGGGAGGGGAGAAGAAAAAGAAGAAGAAGTTGAAGCCGATTGGTTGAGCTCTACTGGATTGGGTTTGCATGGATGGTGGGATGGGTGCGCCCGGCGCTTGGCGCTTGTTTCTTATAAGTAGGTCGGCGACGTGCTTCTCTTCGGTTATTGGTGGCAAAAGCTAATTTGCTTTGGTCTCGAGAGTCATCATGATGATACCATGATATTTTGACCTGCTATGTATGTATTTTACCTGATTGCTGACGATTGTACCCCCTGCGCCCCGCGCTCACACCAGACCAAGCTCACGGCGTCAAAGCGCCAATTCATTCTATTGTACAAACTGTGGGTTAAATTCAGCAATTTGTGACCTCCGCATATTACGTGTATCAAAATGTGGGTTAGTTACCCCCCTGCCCATCTTCCCAATATTACCACGTCATTAAAACCATAGGTGAAACATGTATTATTCCAAAGCTGCACATACCAGGCATCGTATCTAACAAACGCTGTCGACTGTTTCGTATCGATGAGCCATCGCTCAGAGCCATTTCAAGAGGGTATCTAAAGATTGCCTCGTCCATTCCGCGTATAAACAAAATCAAATCGTATAAGCTCACAGAGCAAAGATGCCAAGTCTGGCAACGAGACCAGCTCGAACGAATCATCAGCAAAGAATGTTTTCCTTGCTGTTTCATGAGGAGATGAGTGAACATGCGACGCGTGGGTCATTCGAGCACGTCACTGATGTCGAGCCTTCTTCGTTTCGGCTCTCTGCTGGGATCTTCCCGCTCTTGAGTCCCACTCTCAGATCGTTGTGAGCGCTCTTGACGAGGAAGCGATTGCTCTGATGATTCTCGCGAGCCAGGAAGCATACCCGTTATGGGAGGTAACTGGGGTTGCTGTGATCCAGAGGTTGGTGGCGTTTGGCTCAGTATATCAGGTCTCATGGAAAGAGTGCTGTACTCAGAATCTGACCGTGCATATAAACCCATTGACGCCGATATAGTCGTAATAGGGGTGGCAGAATGACTCCTTGAATATTCAAATTGTGCTGGTGATGGGAGAGGCAATGGCGCCCCTGAAACGGATATAGGAGGTAGAGAAGTGCTCAGTGACTGAAAGCTATGAAGGGGAGAAGCACGGGTGGTAGTAACATAGGGTGAATGCGGTCGCACAAAGTGAGGACTACCCAACTTCTCGATCGGAGCCGATGCATGTGCCTCTAAGATCTGTTGTCGGCCTGAATACTGGGTCCTGCTGTTCAAGGGCGGTATGACGAGCGCTACGAAGAAAATCGAAGTCCGTGCAAGCCTTATCCGCACAGCGGTGTTGTGAGGTTGTCCACTGGACAAGCGGAACGTCAGTAGCTCTGATCTGTCTCTATAACCAGACGTAATCAAGTCGAGATTATCTTCAGCCACCGTCTCGACAGACCCCTGCTCGCCGGGAGTGACAATGGGAGGAAGGTAGCTGGGCTCTCGCGCTTGCCGTTCTTCTCGTAGTTCAGTGCGAAGTCTCCGGATAGTCTCGCCATTTCTAGACGCCAGAAAATGATCCAAAGGATACCCCCGAACTTCATTGCCTCTTGAGACAAAGTCTCGAAATTTTGAATTGGTCTTCAATATGACAAAGTTGAGATCCAACAACACGACGGGCATAGCAGAAGAGGCAAAATGGCTGAGTGATGGAGCTATCGCGGGAGACGATATGGATGGGAAATTGGGCGCCTCTGATATTACAGCGGTCATCCCCTGAACCAGTGGCGACCTCGTCGAGCCGAACTCCCCCTTGTATGAGCGCAGGCTACGGCCAGGGTCTGTCTGCCTCTGTAGAGGAGCGAGAACGTCAGGTCCATGTCTTGAACTCGTAGGAAACGTCGGTGCGGCTTCTGTAAGACGTTCCGACCTTCCAATCTCTTGTTCTTCTCGTATCCTAGGCCTTCCTCGTTTTTTATGCTGGACGTCAACGCAGGAATCCTGATTCATTTGATTAGCCTCGAAGGAAATTTGAGGCTCGGTGAGTTCCTGTGGACTTAGTGGCATACCTGCTTTCCCGTCGCCCTACATCTGGTGCATGGTCTCTGTACGTCGCAGCTCAAATGGGCTCTTTTGCAATTTACGCATGCTGATGCGACATGCGCCTTTGTCCGTCGCGTCGGCCTGGTTCTCTGTGAAGTCTGTCTGGTTCCAGAGCTGGCTTCTTCCAAGGCAGCTTGGGTGAGGACGGGTGGTTGCGGCGACTGACTTTCAGACACTCTGTTTGTGGGGGAGAATGCCTCCGTAGACATGGTGCCCGCCGCACCGGTAGCCGTGCCCGGTGACGGATTAAGCGAGGGCTGATTGGGCACCAAAGAAGCCGAATGCTGCCATGCCTGTGTGGATCGGTATAAGGGTTCGCTATACAGACTGGACGAAATTGGTGGTATTGCACGAGTAGTAATTATAGGTTCTTGAAGTGAAGAAGCCGACAACGAGTGAAAGGAAGGGTGAATAACCTCGACCTCGACCATGGACCTAGCTAATAAAGGCGGAGAAGGCGGACTTGACATGGGTGGAGAAGGATACGATGCCTCCAAGGCAGGTTTGCCTAGCTTAGTCTGCGCCGAGTCCTGAATGTTTACCGGGCCTTGGTGCAGCTTCTTCTTCGAGTAGGAGGAGTTCCGTGGGTGGAGTATATTGTAGAAGCCTCCCAATGCTGAATTCATAACTTGGTCGCACAATGACCAAGGTCGTGATCGCGAGCAAATTGCAAGCCTTTGTATAACGATGGAATATCAGGATTCTGATCTGGTCTGATCTAGGATGTATGTCCTCGATGACCTATAGCTTCAAAACATGTGGATACATGAACGATGGTTTTCAAAGCCGGCAAAAAAGCTGGGGTTCCCAAGCGAAGGTGATTGCTATGCATGCGTCGACGACAACAACAGGCAGGTGTATACCTGTGAAGGAGGTCCCCGGTGAATCATGGTTGAATTGTAATCAAAGCTGCATTTTCGACAGCATAGAACGAGGGCAAGGAGAAAAAAAGGCTATCGTAGGGTTATGGTAGGATCCAAAGTAAGCGCCTACATGATCACACAACGTGAGCCAGAATCAGACATCCCATCCACGGACTCGAGATATAGTAGATAAACGGCGAGGAGGCACGCGAATTAATTTTCAAGCGGACTATTAATAAGATGATGGCAAGGATATATCACGATTCAGATCTTTGGGAGCTCGGGTCGGACCTGCAGATGGACTGCAAGCCTCTTGACAGGGTCCAGTTTGCCGCAGCAGACAATGCAAGTCGGTAGTGTAGGAAAATGTATCTGCAGGCAAAGTGATCGTCTTCTCTTCTTGATAGCCGAGACCAGCTTATGGCACACACGTCAATTCGCCGCGGGAACTTGCAGGATGCGGTAAGGATCCCAAGGGCTCCAGAGCCAGGGCCCATGCAGAAGACGCCGTCTTGGGCCAAGCTAGGACGAGGGCACGACCCAAAGGTTGCCTTCTCTGGTATGACGGCTACTGCTTTTGGGAGCATGGCAGGAAAGGATCTTCTGGCTCGCCTCCAATGGGATTTGCTGGGAGTTCAGAATGTTCTGATGGCGCAAAGTGGCTTACTCTTGACAGAGGCCCATGTAGGCTTGACCTGTCGTGCGATTGGGAGAGGGCAAAGGCAGTAAAGTTACCGCCTCTCGTTTTTCTTGCAACTCTTATCCCGATCTTGTTCGCCGCGCGAGATGGCTATGCAGCCGGAAAGGGACAGCCGTTTGTTTCAAGTTTTTGCCTCTGAAGAGATCGACTCGCCTCAAGCCCATTTGCTCCGAAGATAGACGCTGGCCGAGTCAGCTCTGCAGCATCAGCTCTGCATAAGCTTGTATCACGCGCACAGCCGATAATGAAGAAGATCGCGGAAAATCCATCGTCATTATGATGGCCTTGTCAAGGGCCGGAGTTTGAGTGATTGAACCCTTTGCATCCGTCTGGTGATTGACATTGAGGAATCTGGGAAGACGGCGCCACCATCGATAATGAGATTGAGCCGAAAGCCGCTAGTGGCGGATGAGCAGATCACCATAAACCTTCGACGGATCTCTAAGCATCACTAGACCTACTAAACCCTAGTCCGTGCTCGGTCGGCACACACTTTAGGGATGCTCAAATTTACCATGTCGCCGTAGGATGCAATTTGTGCGCAGTCACGGATACCATCCAAATATAACGACCGTGAAGTCAACGGAAATATTTCTGGAAAGGTGGCAGTTCGGGATTCTTCAGTCCCCGGAAATCTCCCAGCGAAATGGCCGTTGTGAACCAATGGTATTACAGGCGGCCGAACAAGACCAAATTGCAGGCTTAACGGAGGTAGCAAACCAATCTGTGGGGGAACCGAAGGCTGAAGGCATATCGGGGAAATGCTCTTCAGCATCCTTGCAATTGGCCCGGGAAAGGCACCCAGGTAGGTACGTCTAGTGGGATGAACGAATGAAGGTCAAACTGTGAGCGTCCAGGGAGCATTCTGCTTGCAAATGTCCATATCGTCTCCTTAGCTTGAGATGCTATCTAAGGGGAAGTGCCGAATTAGGCTATAAACGGTGGAAAGGGCAAAATTGGAGGCGTGATCCGTACTCTAGTCCCAAAATTTTCCCGCAAGCGAGATCATCAATACCACCGGCGCAGCTGTGTGGTAACGGTGGTTAAAGCGAATTATTGGCTATTTGCACTGTGCGCTGTTGTCAGTTCTCCTGAATCCGTCTAGAATGCGCGTCGCACACGATCCTAGGCAGCCAGGCAGCACCAGGGGCCATTGCCAAGCGCTCGGCGTGGTGCGGACGATCAACCTCAGTGCGCAGCTTTTCTTTTGGGTGGCGTTTCGGTACCTACACGGCCGCGCTCTTCGGCGACAGCATGTGGAGGGCTACACGGCCGGAAGCGCGGGCGTCATTCCTCGCGTGGCAGCCGTATGTAAATCCACGCGTCTGACGCAGGGAAGAACCCGGCCGGGATTGGTTTACAGGTGAATTAAGCCTTTGCCCAAGAGCACCAAACGGCCGCACCGATGCCGCGGGTCCGGGTCATCTTTTCGCTTGCTCGTCTGTCAGGCGCTGTCTTCTCCCATGGACGATCTCGAGGTGCCGAAGCAGGGGAAGTGGCTGCCTCCTGCCTCAACAAAAGTCCGCGCCTCTGAAAGCAAAGTGTACAGGCAGCACGTCGAGTCAGACAAGCGCGGCCATCAGGGATGTAAATGCTGCGTGTCGACCCTGCAGTCGATCTGATCTGCACGAAAGCAGAATCAATATTTCTCCCCTTCTGCTTTCGGGATTCTGGTTATTTTCAGCTTCTGAGAGAAGAGCAGTCACTGATGACCTGTCAGATGGCAGCTTTCTTGGCTGTTGATCCTGCCTTATCGACTCAAGTCGCAGATGGGCAATCCGCCCCGTCTCTCATGCACAAGATGCACGATGCTGGATGTGCATGGCGGGTGGCCAATTTCTAGAAGCAATTTGTCATGACGTGAAGAGGAGCATTAGGAGCGAGATTGCTACCAATAGTCACGCACCAGCCCTCTGGCCTTCGTTCCCCCCCTAAGCCAGAATCGTTCCCGTAAGAGCTAGCAGGGAGTGGCCTGTCATTCTTCGGCCCGCCAGCGGGACCGGAACCGAGGCTTCTAAGAATACCATCCCATTTCACTGTCATCCCCATTGAGATTCGGCATGCATGGTGGCAAACGCCGGTTTACGTCCGGTACTTTAGCAGTGCAAGTCGGTCGAGACGTGCAATAGTCCTTTTAGCACGGCCACCAATGCCAGCAAAGGATCTTCGTGATGCGGTAGTTGCAAGACGACTGGAACACCTTTCACAGCCCTGGTATGGTTGCCTGCTGTTGCACGCATACGCTGTGCATTCGAAATAGATCTAGATATGGAACACGTAGGTGTCGACGACTGAGCTCGCTGAAGGCGTCCATATTTGCGTGACATATCCGATGATTCGTGACGTGGACTTTGTAGAAGCACCCTTTAGCCCTCCGCCCTGCGCAAGCTGACCTGTCGAAGAGTGGAGTACTGTGCATATCAGCCGCTTCGTTTTCTCGAAGGCCTGGCGTTCTTCTGCCTCCGTTTGTCCTTCAGCCTCCTTTGCTTTCGCACGTCATCAATTCCCCGCAAGTTCGTGCCTTGGCTCTGTTTGAATCTGCCGATTCGCCGATCTTTTGCTTCCTCCACGCGGCGCTTCTGAATGTAGAAATCATCCCTGAACTTGTCTGCTTCTTTGGGCGCTTGCTCCGCCTTATGCCTGTACCGTTTCCCACCTAGGCGAGCTGTTTGACCTCGGTGAGTTACGCTTTCTGTTTCCCCCGTGCGAGGTAGCCGCTCAATCTTGTTTGCCCTACGCCACGCGTCAAAACGCCCACTGCGAAAGCTTGCGGCGATCCTCTGCCCGCTTTCTCCGCGAATGAACTTCGTTCCCTTTGAACCATCGTGGTCATTCTCCCTCGCCACGTACTTTTTTGCTTTCTTGTCCCATCGCATGCCCTTAGCTTTGCTTGGCTCTGCAAAGCCTTTGGACTCATCATTCGTTAGATCCATGGTGGCGGTACGAGCTGCATCTAAGAATGTAGGTGCGGTCCCAGTCGGGTCACTGCCTGCACCTGAGCTCACTCGGTAACCGCGATCTTCTGCAAGGTTCGCTAGTTGCGGTGTGTAAGACATGAAATGCTCAGAATCCTGCCAGATGCCAGGTTCCCTGTTATGCTTAACTTTGCCACTGCCAGCGAACGTTATCTCCACTGGATCTTCGGTTGCCTCGTCTAGATCCGATTCCACGCTGTCCCGCTTGCTAGTCTCGCTGCTTTCGTGTTCGCCGTCTGCCGAAGTTGTTTCAGGCTTGCGTGCGAATTGACTAAGCGTTCTGGTGTCATCCAATCGGATTTCAGGGACTCCAGTGTATTGCTTTCGCCTTTGCATCATCTGTGTTCCTGCCGATGTGGCACCATGTTTTCCGATATCGAACACACTCTCTTGGGGCCTGAAACTGCTGACACGAGAAAGCATTTTCTGTCTTTCGACTTGAAGTGGATCTTGGTCCCCGAAAAAGATGTGGGGCTCTGAGTACTCGTGACTTGTAAGAATATTTTTGGCTCTTTTGCGACTTTCACTCGAAGCCCAATTTCGAGTGGCGATGTAGCGACGTTCGCCTTTCATGGAGACGTCTCGTAAGATAGCGAGGTCATCGTCATTTCCTAGGAGCTTGGTGGCGAGTTCGACGCCGTGTTCCAGATGGGTCCGATCGAAGCCACCAATGACGATGTCCCGTGCAAAACTGGGGTCACATTCCGCAGTTCTGCCCAAGCAAAGTCTCCTGCCAAGGAAGAGTTGGAGGTCGATGAGATATGGAAGATCAGTATCCGTAACGAAACTGAAGCTCCAGCCTCGCCTACCTGCCCGCGCCGTTCTTCCGACGCGATGTACGAACAGCTTGGGCTTTGATGGAAAGTCGTAGTTGATCACGTTGGCCAGCAGTGGGATATCCACACCGCGAGCAGCAACGTCGGTCACCACTAAGATCATTGTATGACCGGTCCTGAAATCTTGAATTTGCTGCTTGCGGGCAGATTGGTCCAGTGTGCCGTAGATAAAGGAGACACCGAAACCTACGGATTGCAGCATTGCATTCAAGTATTCAACATGGTGTTTAGTGGCTGCAAATATAATTGTAGATTTCCCTGAAGTCTGTTCTGTCGAAATGTATTCATCTGGCGTTCGTTTTCGTTTTTTGCTTCCAGTCACGGATCCATTGGAAATTGATGAAGGGTCTTTCGGCCTGCCCAAAGGTAGCTCGATTACGTTCTGGAGGATGTGCAGCAAAGCGCCCTCCTTCTCTGCACTTTTCAGCGTGAAGAACACACTTTGCAGATCGGGAGAGATCTTGCTTTCAGCATCCAAACGTACCAGCGTCGGCTCTTGAAGGCCAGCCTTTGCGAACTCGACCAGCGACTTCGGAAGAGTAGCTGAAAAGAGTGAGGTTTGGCGGGATGAAGGCAGGGCGTGTAGTATCTCTATCAGTTGGCTTGCAAAACCCATCTCGAAAAGGCGATCTGCTTCGTCAAATACCACAAAGCGGACGGAAGACAGATCCAGGCCCATTTCCGTTTGAAGATGCAGAAACCGTCCTGGCGCTGCAATGATAACATCTGGATTCGTGGCCATCGAAGCAAACTGATCTTCCAAACTCTCCCCTCCTACGACAAGAATGGTCCTTAGGTCAGTTCCTCGCCCAAGCTCCTTAACAACTTTGAGCGTTTGCAGAGCAAGTTCTCGGGATGGTGATAGAATCAGAGCCCTCGCTCCAACCTTGGCACTGTGGGATTTGAGAGCGGCAATCAGGGGAATGACAAAGGCGGCAGTCTTTCCAGACCCAGTCCGGGCCATACCCACAACATCTTGACCGTCGAGCAGAAGCGGTATCGTTCGACGCTGGATAGGCGTTGGGACTGAAAACCCTTTTCTAGTAATGGCCTTCAACAGTACTGCATTCAGGCCCATGGCTTGAAAGCCTCCGCCCTTTTTCACGGTTCTGCCTTTTAAGCCGCTAGACTTGCGATTTGAAGCCGCTTGGTGCGCAGCAATGAAAGTCTCATCTTCAGTGTCCCCTTCCGCACCATCTCCATTGTCGTGATCTTTGGCAAGATCGTCTTGACCCCGCGGGCGAACAAGTTGGGTTTCAGCAAGAGCACTGGAGATGTCGAAGTCATTTTCCGACGCGACTGGAGATGCGTATCTCGCACGCATTGCTCGTCGCTTTGAAAAGCAAATATATATGCTGGGTCGAATCTTGATTGTTTCTTCAAAATTGAATCCTAGATCGATTTGATTACATAAGCCCCCACATGCACGTGGAGACGCGACGCGCCGACACGCGCTTCTCGTGCTCCAAAATCGTCTCTAAGTCTACAATCTGCAAGCTGGGCTACATTTGACGCTCGTGCTTGTCATCGTCGTTATGGACTACGGCTATAGCAATCAATATTCAACGACGTCTTATGGGGCTCAGGGAGGCGCTGGCGGAGGTGGCTTCGTGAACCAAGGTAGTCAAGAAAGTCCCGCAGGTGGAAAACAGGTGGGTTGCGAATCTTTCCTGACCTTGGTCTTGAGTAAAGGACAGCATGTAGGAACTAATACGGCATCAAGAAATCGTATGGACAAGAAACGTTACGACCAGTCACAATCAAGCAACTCCTGGACGCTGAACAGCCGCATCCGGATGCGGAGTTCAAAATTGACGGCACTGAGATTACGCAGGTACAGCACTATTGTATATACTTCAAGGGCTCTGTTGCTTACATATGTCTTTCAGATTACGTTCGTTGCGCAAATACGCAGTGTATCAACTCAGCACACGAACATCACTTACAAACTGGACGATGGAACAGGCACGGTCGAGGTGAAGCAATGGGTTGACGCCGATACGACAAACGCAATGGAGACGGATGAATCGAAGCCGAAATTGGTTGAGAACACGTATGCAAGGGTTTGGGGCAGATTGAAGCCATTCAACAATCGGCGACATGTCGGCTCTCACATTATTCGGCCTGTTGCAAATATGGATGAGGTGCAATGCCATCTACTCGAAGCTACGTATGTCCACCTTTGCTACACAAGGGGTACTCCTGATGCGGCGTCATCGAAAGGAGCCGCAACAAATGGTAGTCTTGCAGAACAGCAGGCAGGGTACGGTGCAGGCGATGGGGGCGTAGGCAACCTCGCCCACCAAAGCAACGTGTCGATTAACGCCAGGAAAATCATGCAGTGCCTTCAAACGGCGGAGCAAAGTAACGAGGGCTTACATATGCACGACATAGCGCAACGCCTCCAGATGGACATGGCAGACGTTGGGAAAGGAGGGGATGAGTTGCTCGGCCAGGGCATGATTTATACTACTGTAGATGACAATACGTGGGCACCGCTTGTTCTTTAGGCGCGCTAGGAGAGAACAACGTGCAAAGCTACTCAATTACCGTCATCATTGATACATGGAGTTGAGGAAAAGGGCGGACAAGGCGTCACGTTTTAGTGGAGGGAAGAACAGGCGTTTCCACGTGCTTTTCAGCAAGTACATTACCGACTTGATCTTGCATTTGTGGTTAGGAACAATATACACGCAGCAACAATAGCTGCAGCAACGACGGTGAATACCTGACAAGTTGTTAGTTATTGTGGCCTCGGTTTCGAATGCTACGAGAACTCACTATTTGAGTTTTCCATCCAGACTGCACAAGAGCCTGCCTTCTGCTGTACTTGGTCACTGTCGTGATGTAGGTTGCAAGTCCGGAGACGAGACACGCTAGAGCGAGTAGCCAGAAGATAATGCCAAATGGAAGCGCCAGGCGTCTCTCAACCGCCGAAGCTTCGTGGTTCAGATGGAAGGAAATAAGGATAGCAACAGCTACCACGGCCATATAGGTGGACAGACGCAGCCATGAGAGGAAAGCTGCCACATTCTTAGTTCGCGGACAGGTACAGGGACTGTCGTCTCACTTCGCTCGTTTGCACAATGGTCCCTGGCATCTGAATCGTTGTTATCAAATAACAGCGGCCCTAGAAGAGGTTGCTCTCGAAAGGGCACTCGGTCGTAGGTATTGCTTCTAGACCAATTCAACATCATCTTGTTTCCTATGTCAGGCCTGCACATACTGTTCGACCAGAACTGGCTGTGCGCATCGAAAGATGCCCAAGAGCTTGAAACGGTCATCATGATGGTCGTCAGGCATGGCTTAATGGGCGAGTCCACCACACAAATAGATCGTGCTCCTTAGCCACAATTCGCATCAGAAACTGCCAAGTGAACATTGGTTTCGGAGCAGACTTAGCTGGAGCCGTACATTACCTACCTGGCGTGCCCTGCGGAGTGGTGCGAAGAGGAGCTTAATCTATCCCTGCCACCAAGAATCTTAGTGTCCGAGCTCCTTCATGACTGGATTCAAAGTTAAACTGTCGGCAACCTGCTTCGTTTTGTACAAAAGAAAACTCACCCAACCATGCCACCATTAGCTCCCTTTAAAATTGGCCAAAAACAGGTCTTCCTGTATGTCAACCCTTGAACATGAAGCGCATCGGAAGTGCATAGCTAAGATCTCTTCAGACCAAACGTCACCCTCACCCTTCTCCGTACTCCGCGCCTTCCCCCAACCTTTGCTTCCTTCATCGTGCCTCTCAAGTTTAACAAACTCGACATTCGCGATTACCTCTTCCACGCATACGGAGTCACTTGCCTGCGCGTGCGCTCCTACGTCCAGCAGCAGCGCGTCCAGCACGGGACACACCATTGGGGCCTGCCGAAACCACGAAACTGGCACCGGTCAAAAGCGGTCAAGCGAATGACGGTTGAGATGGACAAGCCATTCGTCTGGCCGGATGAGCCTGACAATTATGAGCCGTGAGTTGCCATACCCCTTTGCAAATCTCCCGCTTGGGAAGCCCGGTAGGTACGGCATGGGTAGCTGATTGCTCTCCTACAGCTGGTCGAAGGAAACACACGATGCAACGCAAAAAGAGCAGAAGGAATATGAGGAGCGGCATGCGTCTACGGCGCATATGAAACCACCTAAAGATGATGATTTGATAGCGGAGCAAGCGCAGCGACTGCTCTCGGGTAAGGAGAAGTGGAGACCACAGTGGCAGGTGGACGCTGGCGCGACGCAATCATCTAAATGGCTATTGAAGCCGGAAACAAGAACACAATTACAACCTTAAACGTTCTAAAAGAAGGAACATCGCATTTGCGGCTAAGGAGGAATATGCAACATGCATGAATAGGCATTAAAGCTCCTGTATCGACGTTCAATGTACATATCATCATTCAAACGACCATACCCGTAGTGTATTATCGACGGCTGTCTTCGGTGTGTGAGTCCCAGACGACAAGTCTGACTGATCGTCGAGACTTTGCGAGTCTTCATTAGAGGGATATTGTTCATTACACAATCCATAGTGACGTTGGCCAGACGAGGTGGCCGCAACTGTAGTACAGGGATGGAATACCGCAGACGACACCGCATCTGTGAAAACACTCCGTCAGCATAAGGATCCAAAAATGGATAAGTTTTTTCCGTCACCCAACACTTACCAACACCAGCCACCCACTCAAAAAACGGCTCCTGCACTCCCTCTCTCTGCCCACTCTCGCGCCAACCCCTCACCACCCCATCCGTCCCCCCGGCCCAAACCTCACAGCTCGCCGCCGTCGGTACCACCTCAATCCCCATCCGCTGCTGCGTCTCCGCCCGCCTGCCCCTTAACCAACCCAGTCGCCGCCCCGTCACTCGAACATCATAAACCACCACCCCATCACTCTTCCGCTCCGCCACGTACAAATACCGCCCGCACGGGCTCCACACCACCTGCGTGACCCCCGCGCCGCTCATCCCCACCGCCCTATCCTCGCCCGCCGCCACCGAAAACAGCGCCACAACATCACCACTGCCCTCGGCATCGTACAGGCCCACCTCGCGCGTCAGCGTGCCCGCCGCGAGCACGCCCTCGCGGCTGACGTCCAGCGCGCTGACGATGCCCTTGATGCCGAGAGCGCCGTCGCCGCCCTGGGCGAGCAGCGATTTGGTGCCGCGCGAGGGCACGGTGGGGTAGCGCGCGGCGGGCTCGTCGCCGGGCCGGGAGAGGTCGAAGAGGGCGATGAGCGAGTCGGAGCCGGTGAGGAAGGCGGTGCCGGCGCGGCAGAAGTGCAGCGCGTGTGGAGTGGTGTGCTTTTCGGTGGTGGGGGAGATGAGCGGGTAGGATGCGATGAGCTGGGTGGAGGAGGTGGGGTAGAGGGGGTTGGAGAGGCGGATGGGGACGTCGCGGACGGAGTGGAGGATGAGGGTGGAGGAGGGGTTGGCAAGGTCGTAGTGTGGGTGGATGGCGGTGGCGTAGATGGGAGAGGGGGCGGAGAAGGCGGCATAGGGTGTGAGGGAGTGGAGGGAAGGGGTTTCGAGGAGGTCGACAGGTCTGGTAGGGGGGTTAGTTGGTGGTGGATGTGGTGTATGTAGAGAGGGTGACGTACACCTACAGAACAAATGTTCTCAGGATTTGGTCTTCACTGTTTGTGACGAGGCATGTTCCATCGGGAGACCTGGCGCGTGTAAGCGTGGGTTCGGAGGGTATTAGAGTTGCAATTAAAGCTCACCATTGCGCGCTCTTGAAACAGTTGGATCCATGGCGGACGTCGCTGTGGGTGGGTGCTTGAGCTCCAATCTGCGGCAACTCTGCAGAAGCGACGCATCTTGGAGGCTGTAGGGACGGTGTGTCTATTATTTCGCCAGAGTCCATCTGCAATTGTTGGGTGTTATGCAGGTGGGTAGCTGTATACATACGTCAGGCAGGGACGAGAACCGGGGAGCTCTAGACAAGGTCCGTGCTGAGGACTTCTGGAATTTTCCGCTCTGCAACTCCGGACCCAAGCTTTTTTCTTAATCTCCTTACTGAAGTCATCTCGTTACCCAGTCTTTCCTCTCGCATCTCATAGAACAGTTCACACGCACTTCGTTCACAATGGCAAGTCATCTGTCGCCATACAGGGCACGATGTTCTAACGTTTATGCATCTAGACGACTGCTCTCAAATCCATCAAGGCCATTGCTCCCCTTCTAGACCGCGTTCTCGTCCAGCGCGTCAAAGCTGAGGCCAAGACTGCTGGTGGCATCTTCCTGCCTGAGAGCGCCGTGAAAGAGCTGAATGAAGCCAAAGTTCTTGCAGTCGGACCAGGAGGTTTAGACAAGGAGGGCAAGCGGGTACAACCCAGTGTGGAGCCCGGAGACAAAGTTTTGATTCCTCAAGTACGTGCTCTCTCTGAACAGCACTATATCGAGTATAAATTGTTGTATAGAGAGTGGTTGTACTAACAAACAGGCAGTACGGTGGAAGTCCAATCAAAGTCGGAGACGAGGAATACTCCCTATTTCGGGATCACGAGTGAGATCTCTGCTCTGCTTGTGGTACGACTTACGCTGCTGACACTATTTGCAGACTTCTTGCCAAGATCAAGGAGTAGATGGACTATTCAAGCGCGCAAAACGGATAAGCCTTGTACAAATATACACCGAGCCAACAGCCAAGGAGGCGGCGTTACCCAAGCATCAACAGCATTCTCGAGCGTTCAATCTATTGTTTTGTAATTATTCGATCCAGCAAAATCTCTGCTCTCTGATCAATACTTTTGGGCAATGTAGAATACTTGAACTATTAAGCAGCTTACACAATTTCAATCACTGCAACAGTACCAATGTACGCCTCCGTGTCTTCTTCCTGTTTAAGTAAAATTTGGCTGGTACATTTGACATGCCAAGCAGGCTCAGAGTTTGACTACATCTGGACAGTTCTCACGTAAAATTAAGGGGAGCGCGGAAGAGGTTTGCAATGCAACAATCTGTTCCAGTTGATGCAGATATTTATGATATTATTCAAACATTAAAAAGTGACGTTGATTCAGCCTCCCTTAAACATGCAGTCTGGGGACCATGCGATATCAATCCCAAATCGCAAGATTGCAGAGACCGCCCTAAGGGCAAGCCATGTGTCCTGTACGCCAACCCACTTTCTAGTCCTGAGCTGCCGATGGTATAAAGAATGGATACTAATATGAGACTAATAAGATACGAAATCGACATGCGTATAAACATGAAATAACCAAAGCAAATCATAACGTTTACCAGCGATGAGGCCAGACGAAGTGACCACCCTGTTCCTTGCAGGCTGGTACGGAAGCAGTGGGCGTGACGCTGGTAGTGTACGTCCAGATGAGAGAGATGGTCTTAGTGGAGGTCGTCGTAATAGCCGTGTACGAGACCTTGGTGCGCGTAGGCGTGGGCTCGGTGATGGTCGACGTGTAAACACCCGTCTTGACCGTGGCCGGCGGGGCGGTGACCGATACTGTGGAGGTAACGGTGGTTGGGACGACAAACGTGGTGGCCGGTCCTGTTACGGTCGTGGTGCTGTTGACGGGTGTTGGAGCGGCCACAGTGACCACGGAGGAGTCGGCACTGCGGCCGACCAGGTCTCGCTCAAGGACTTGGTTAAGACGTGGGATGGGCCCGGGTAAGCGCTTCTTGTTACCGTGGACCTCGATCTCACGCTTAAGGTCGAGGTGAATGCCCGTGGGCCAAGGTACCAGGGTCTGGCTGCGACTGCAAGTTGGGTCGCCGTTGACGGGCCGAGGCGGAATGGTGCAAGATGCGGTTTGCGTGACAGTGGTGACACCGAGGGTCTTGGTGAGGACGACTTTGGTCCGTGTGAGTGTAGAGACAGTCTCAATGGTGGTGGCCTTGGGGTATTTGGTCACTGCGTTGCTAGCAGTGGCGGATGGCTCAGTGATGGTGGTCGAAGCAGCAAAGCTTGACGTGATTGTCGTTACGGAGGTCTGGTTGTGTCAGTTCGCTGCACGTGCTGGATGGCAACACTCTCTACAACTTACCGAAGTCGAGGTAACATTAGGCGTAACAGTAGAGGTGAATACCACTGTGCTCGTGGTGGTAACGGTCTGCTGAGGACCGCAAGTCAAGTCAATGATACGGTTGTAGGCGAATGGGTTGCCATCCAAATTGTTTCCTTGATCCAAGCATCAGCTAATGAAGCTTTGACGTAGCTCATGGAGAACATACCGAGCACGAAGATGATCCACTCGCCAGAGAACATCTGTGATTTCTGAATATCACAGGTCGCCATTTCTGGCGTGTCATCTGGAGTGGTGGGTACAGTCCCACAGGAGTAATCATTGCCATTGGGGTCTTGGAGTATTACGTCGGCAACGTCCGAATTGCATCCGTCAAATTGAGAGACACATGTGAATTGGACATTAGAGTTGGTGTTGATAAAATAGGAGCCGCCATCAACGAAATCAATGCCATAGGACAAACACGTGGAATTAGTATTGTCAATCGTTTGAGATGTTGCCGTCAAAGCAAAGAGAGCAGAAGCTGCCAGGGGCAAGCCAACAGAACGAGAGAACATGACGAAAACAGCAAACGAGAGGCAGAGAGGTTGAATGGACTGACGGTAGAGAGATACCAAAAATCAGGAATATTGTCCTCCATATGTATACCTGCTGGAAGCACCGGTCGAAACCCAAAGTCTCCGCCATGTTTGGGAGCACGCTCGGAAGCTGATGGGGCTTAGAATCTACGAGGTGGATACGATGACCGAAAGGATCCCCATACGGCACAGGTGCGGAAGAAAACATGGTAACAGAAGTGGTGGTCTCTGAGGCCAGAAACAGCATGCCAACCTTGAGGCCGTTTGATAGTAAGCAAGGTGGATGATCGGCGCCACATTCGGATATCCTCAAACCAACACGAGTCAGGACTGGCCCATTGCGAGCCGCTAGCCTCTGTGGCTCGCTTCTGAAAATAGCTAAGAAGGAAGCCTTCTCCACTGCAGTTCCAAAGTCCGCACGTGTTGTTTCTGCAGCGTTTGCTACTAAGACTTTGTTCACGTTGAAGCAGCTCTTGGCGGCTGACTGGTCTGAGAAGAGACCATGTTGCCTCGTGCTCGCTTTGGCCTGCCCCAAGGCTGGGCATACAACTGGCCTTACAGCCGCATTCGCAGCCATTGTCGCAATGTGGTTAATTGACGCTCCTTCAAACATCACGGCACCATT
Source organism: Bathelium albidoporum (assembly GCA_021031095.1). Classification (NCBI taxonomy): domain Eukaryota; kingdom Fungi; phylum Ascomycota; class Dothideomycetes; order Trypetheliales; family Trypetheliaceae; genus Bathelium; species Bathelium albidoporum. The sequence goes on from JAGFVP010000065.1 coordinate 16,619, forward strand.
GCGGGGAAATCAAGCCGATTGCCGTTGTCAAGCCGCATTCAATCGCGATCTTGCCATGCGACCGCCGCGTGATCGTATTAGGCAATTGGAAAACGGGTGAAAGATGAGGAGCGAAGTTGTGCCACTGATGATGGAGAGGCTGGGCGTTAGTCAATTGGCCGTAGTGGCGCATGCTAAGCATAGCATCCAAAGGCTCCCCTCACGCATGTCCGAACAATTGCTGGGTGCCTGCATGGATCTCGCCATTCGCAACGACAGTCAGGAACAAAATGTCCGAGAGACCAAGTTGCTGAGTTACGCCATTTGGTGGTCATTGCTCCGAAGCTGGAGGCGCAGGACTGCTCACGCCCAGAATGGCTGAGCTTGACAACAAACTTTGGTCATGCTATACCAAACTCAGCGCCGGCCAGTCCGGAAGAGCTCTGATAGGATTTGTTATTTGCAACGTTGTCGCAGCTTGGCCCCTCATTGTCTGAGATGTCACCATGTCATCATGCATCGAGAGTGATGGCGGAAGGTGCATGGCAAAGATTCGAAGAATCATAAGTCGGACCGCTTTGGAACTGATCCTGGTTGTTTGCTTTTGTGCACTGGTTGGCGCTTGAGTTTCATTTGTTATTGCTCAAATTCTACCCTCTCAAGCATGAACCTCGCTAGAAATTGGGGGAAGAATTTGAATCTGCCAAAGCTGAGTTGAATAGAAGAGTACACCGCCTGCTATGATTCCGACCGCCTATACTTGGCGTTCGGAGAGAAGCGAAGATGTCCGAAATCGCCCTATACACTCTTACCATTTACTCCACTCACCACACGTATTATGTTTACGAAGATAGACATCGCGTTCCAGAGCGTTCGGTAGCGATGATTCCGGTCTACGGTCTTGTCCGGTATAAAGACTAAGGCGCAGGTGGACAGCTCATGTACGAAGACTACTGCGTCCTGATTATCATTTCCATTTAATCATAGGTACGGCTGCCTGCGCCAGTCATGGCTGCGACGGGCTCTACTTTAATCTTTCGATCTAAGCTTCCGCCTTGCCTATCTTGGATATCAATATTCTCTTTCATTCGGTACCGTCCCGCTCCACTTGCTAAGGCATGCTTCTTTCTTTTTTTTTCTTTCCATACCTTCGGCTCACCACCGGAAGGATTGCTGGCGCGATCTTTTCCACGAGCCTTACTCATGATGGACAATGGAAAATTTCAGTGACGGCGACGGGTGACGGGCTGTCGCTTCCGATTTTCTGGTGTGACTTGCTGGGTTCAGTTACATGCGAATGCAAAAAGAGACTGCTCTTCATCCACATGTCATGGAAGGTACGAGTAAATCAGTCGATGGCCTTCTCTTGTCCTGACATCAGTCTCCGTTTTGTATGTAAGGCTTGATCCACCATCCTGTCTCTTAGCATTGGACCCTTTGGCGCGGTGAACCGTCCACACCGCTGACCGGTCAAACCATGGTACATCTTCCCAAGCTCCACTCGTCCTGGATTAGGTACTTAGCACTGCCTTGATCATCAGTGACTTTCACTGATTTGCAACTCATACGAGGCTATCTGGTTTGAGATGCTGTTGATACTTTGCTTAGGCTATCCCCTACTTCATTTCCACATGTGATGCCTCTCGTATTTGGCAGCTCTAGCGGTCTCACGTCGAATGTATCCGTTTCGACTCCCCTTTCCGCTGATTTCGTCCAAGATTTCGAAGCATATCTAGAAGAAAGTTATCGTTTGATTGCAACCATCTTCCCACGCGGGAAGGAACAATGCCTCTGACGATTGTCTTGAGGAAGTGTGAAGTCAAAACCATAGTATTGGTACAGCAAATTAGCGATCAAACTAAATTGACAATCATACGGTTTCTCTTGCCTCTACGGGCTTCCCCGAGTCATCCATCTTATTGTCATCGTCGTCAAAACTTGGTCGTCTGATGCTCGTCATTTCCCAGCTTTCGTCTTTTGCCCGCCCCACAATACCCACGCGGTCTGACTCCCGAGGCGTATCATCGACGGCCGTCACAGCAGACTGCAGAGACTCATGCTTGTTGTCGTGAGAAGGTGCAACAACCCCTGACCCGGGAGCGCTTGGATCAGCATGACTTGTAGACTGTCCCGCTCTTCCTCGCCTCCACTTGCCAACCGGTCCAACAGGTGACTTGTCCACAGTGTGTAATCGTAGACCACCGAAGAATACGGCGAGAAGGGCCAGTATCGCGACGATAGCAATTGCTACAGAGGCGCCAATGACACCCGCCACCGCATTTGACATTTTATTGCCTTTACCTCCAGTGTCCGATTCTAGCCAGTTAATTCCCATGCAGAACAGAGTTTGTGCATTGCACCGATTGCACCAGTCGTCCACGCTCCCAGTCGCCACGCCAGCCATCAACGACTCAAAGTCACTCCACTGCATTTCCGTCTGATCTGGGTCGCGATTGAAAAGCGGATACTCGATCAGATCGCCGCCACCAGAGCTCAAATCATCCGAGCCATTCAGGAACAAAAACCGCACCCAAAGATCATCCGTGCTCGGGAACGTTGGAGGATTCCCCTGGGAGCCATTGGATGTGGTAAACAGCTCCCAGACCATGGCCGAGCCGTAGCCCGGCAGACCCTGAAAAGCCGGGTCACGCGAGGCGAGCTGCGATACGGATGCAAAGCCGAGAAAGGGCTGGAAATCGTCGACGAAGACGCTGAGCTTCTGCTCGCCGGCACCCTGGGCTGAGACGGTGTCCTGGAAGATGTTCAGGACGGACATGGCTACAGTTGCGCCAGCTATCGCGAGAATGGGATTGGGGTATGAGCCATTTTGGCCAGTAGTCGTGCTCGCATCGAAGCTGTTGGTGGTCCAGAGCAATTCTGAGGCTTGGTTGCGAAGTTGCACAAGGATGTTTTGTCCATCGTAATCTGTAGAGTTGATCAAAGCCGCCGCCGAGCTGTTGTGATTGGCCAGGTACAGGACGTAGTCGTAGATCTCGTAGGCATTTGCATAATTCCAGTCACTGATATTCAGCAATTCGCTAAGATATACTGACCCGACGACATCATAGAGGTCCTGAGTAGAACTATTCAAGCTTGCAAACTCGGTGGAGGAGCCGTACGAGTTAGCGGCGTTGTCCCACGCTGGACAGTTGTCGGTGCCTGATGTAATGATGGAGGTGGGATCGTCGCTGTCGGTTGAGCCAATAGCTACATATTGATAATTTGACAAGGGACTGGTGATGAAAGAGCTGTTCGCCAACATGGCGGAGCTGTCGAAAAGCGCGCTTGTGTCATTAGAGCTCAGTGGTGCAGGTGGATAGAGTCCTTGGGCGAACGCTTGCGCCGCGACCAGCATGACATTGTCTTCGTCGGCAAGGAAGAAGAGCTGGTCATTATCTACTATATCAGTCGGTAAACCCACAATTGGTGCAGCGGTCTGAGAGGAGACTGTTGAGTTGTCGGTGTTGGTGAGGTACCGCGATCGAAAGAAGCTACCAGTGTTGTAGAGCTGCTGAGCACCACTGGATGTCAGCTTGATCGGATCATCTCCGAGGAAGAGGGGTGTGTGGTCGCCGGTGCGGACAAAGATAACGGAAGCTAGGGTGATTTGCGTGTAGTCGACGACTTGAGCTTGTGCGAGTTGATGTGTATAAGAAATGGCCAGGCATGTCGCAGCAACAAGGCTTAAAGCCAGCATTGTAGCTAGAGCTTGTGAAGCAGATGACTGCAGTACCTGGGATTGGATGATACTAGCTTGGGAAGTGATGAGATATGTGCCAAATCTTCAAGGGGGTATGAATGGGCGAGAATCGGGACGAGAACTAGTTCCAACCTTGATGGCTTCTTATCTACCCTTCCAAGGCGCATACAGGCCCAGGCCGAGGCGGCGCAGAGCTGCAAGTGTTCATGCACGAGTGGATAGCTAGCGAGCCACATTGCCAATTGCGGAAGGGAAGGGTGGGGTGGGATACTGCCCCGCCTTCGTCATGACATCTATCAGCTTTCCGCCATAACCCACCGTGCTCACTAAGCTGTCCTTCCATCACAAGCGGGTGCTGCTACATGCTGCGACCGTGCTGGATTGAAGACTTCAGAATGGTTCCAGGAAAAAAAAAAAACAATGGAATTGAATTCGCTCTGTCGGAACGGCGGGCGCTTGTTTCCGACAACAGTACCACCCCGAAAGGGCTGCACGTCGCCCGTTCTATGTTGAAAACAAGGCAACCAAGCAAGTGCACCGGCCCTGAGGACTGCACTTTGTCCCGACACCTGTCCCAACCAAACCTTCTAAGCAAACAGACGAGAAAAATAATGTAGCGCTTTTTATTACAGGTTGACCTCCACGCGTCCCTCGGAGCCTGGTGCTCCAGCACCACTGCCCAAGTTTGGGAGCAGGTAGGTGATGTCGTCCCACGGATGCCGGTAGAGGCCGGTACGGAGGCGCTTCTGGTCGAGGAAGTGGGCAATCAAGCCAATGCTACGGCCCAGCACGAACAGGCCGTTGAGTACGCCCATCTTGAGGTAGTCTTCGGCCTCCTCGGCGCTGAAGGCGCCGCAGTTGCGTACCAAGTCGACGAAGCAGACGGCGATACAACCGTCGACGTTGAGGATGAGGTTGTCCTTCTTCGACGTCGTCACCGTCTCGACGGCGAGCGCGTAGTTGAGCAGCGGGCTGTTGACGAAGTTCTTTTTAACGAATTCCTTGACGAGCTCAACACGGAGATCGGGGTTGTTTCGCGACTTGATTCGGTGGCCGATGCCGGGTACTGTGGCGGTCAGACATTGATTACGTTCCATCTGAAAATAAGCAACTTACTTAGCTTGTTCTCTTTCCTCATCGTGTCAACGAAATCGCGGGGGCTGAGACCCTTGTCGTAGGCGCGGGTGAATTCCTCCGCTGCACCGTCAAGAGCGCCGCCGAAACGAGATCCAATGGTCAAAAGACCACTCACAAGGGCGCTGATCAAGTCTTTGCCGGCTCTCGTAGTAATGATGGTGTTCATGGCACCAGAGACGGCTGGACCGTGGTCAGCAGTCAACATCAGGACCATCTCCAAAAATCGACTGGCATAGTCCGGTAGACGGCGGCGGAACCACAAAAGTGACATGACACCACCAATGCCGATGTTGTCTTTGAAGACATCGGATATGGGCATTCCGGCGTACAGCAATTCCTGGCCACGGTCGTCGGAGATGGTCGAGATGAAGGCCGCTGGCTTACGAACAAGACCAAGCTCTTGAGCCCAGGAGTAATCGATGGGAATCTTGGGCACCACTGGTTCTGGCTGGGGCTTGATTGTGCCATCCTTGATGAGCTTCTGATAGACTTGAGACAAAAGTTGCGGCAGTTCTTCAAAGGTGTCGGGAACAAAAAAGCCAGCTTCCTTCATCGATTTATTCTTCATAGACGCAGTCTCGAGCTGTGAATTGGCAAAGGAGCCGGCGTGACCAAATTGGACCTCAGTTTTCAGCATACCGGCAACAGTGCCAATGGCCCAGGCCACAATGGGCTTGGTGATGCGGCCGGACTTGACAGCTTCGATGACCCGGTACTCCTCAACGCCACCGACCTCACCGAGCAAGACGAGGATTTTGATCTGGGGATCCTCTTGATAGCGAAGCATGTGATCGATGAAGGTAGTTCCAGGGTAGCGATCACCTCCAATGGCAATCCCCTCACAGACACCATCCGTGGTATCGGAAATGATGTTGTTCAATTCGTTGGACATACCACCAGACTTGGAAACGTAACCGACAGAACCACCGCGGTAGAGTTTAGAGGCGACGATGTTGTCCATCATACCTCCTGTATTTCCAATTTTGAATGCGCCAGGCTTGATACCGCCTACGGTGGCAGGTCCGATGATAGTGACACCCTTCTTCTTAGCAATGAATAGGATTTCGCGAGCGCGCTGGAAACGTTAGCACTGTTTACTGCATCGCGCGAACCGATGAACTTACCCTTTCTGGAACACCTTCGGCCACGATGGTAATTGACCGAATTTGAGGATAGTTCATCAACTCCATGGTGGACTGATAAACGCTTCGAGACGATGCAAAATTGACGACGGTGTCGACGTCATTGTGCTTAGCCATGGCCTTCTCAACAGATTGGTAGACTGGAAGCAACGTCTCGCTGGTTCCCCAATACCTAATGGTTACCAATGTCAGTTGAACTCGTCTTCACACTAGATTGGAATCGATTTGCTCTTACATCTTGCTCACGAACTGACCGCCAAACGTGTAGATAATGCCGGCAACGGAAGGCGCCTTCCGCTTGCAGATGAAGTCGAAATCGAGCATTCCCTGCACGGCACGAGGCTGAAGACCGCTGTGATGATTGTCAGCTATTACCGCGCGAGACGGGATCACACAAAGCCATCGACTCACTAAACAAAGCATCTCGTCTTGGGGTGGAATAGAGTGTGATCAGCATGAGGACTCAGTGGCCGGCTGGGGGCAGCAAATCGAGTAATATTGTCATTGGCCGACAGACCGGGAGTTCCATTGACCCCGTTCGCAGGAGCAGAGGTGCCGTTGGTGACTGGGACGGCGGAAGGCATGGTGGAGCCGAGGGGCGGAGGTTGTGACACAGCTACGAGAGGCAATTCTGGCTCAGAATCGGTATCAGCAAGCAGCTTGAAGATTTAGCAAGCCGAATCGGCTTGTGAGACATTCAAGATAGTGGATGCCGAGAGAATTCTGTGAAAGGAGAAAATCGTGGATCGGGGTTTTACTGTGAGCTGCCAAGCAGGGGTGAACACTTACCGTTGGAAAAGGCTGACAGTTGAATGAGGCGCAGGAAAGGGACGCTGCTGCCGTCTCCTGATGCTCAAAACAGGAATGCTGGTGATGGAGGAGAATCTGAAGGGGAAGGAGTAGATTGCGGTGGTGGTGACGAAGGCCAGGTGAGCAGCTGGGAGCTTGATGGGCGTCGGAGTTCTGCTGAGGCCCTGGCCCGCGCTAAGCCCTTAGCGCTCCGGGGCCCGAGGAAGTTGGGGTCGAGTCAACCAATTCGCCCCCCTGTTGGGCCTTGCCGGCTCCCCAGCCCTGTGTCAGTGTGTCGACAGCTAAAAAGTTTTTATTTTCGGAAGCCGATTCAGGGACGGAGCACCGACGCCGCCTGCTGAGCCTTTGTCCGACATCCCATACATAGCATTGTGTGCACCAACGTGCTGTGATACCAGCGCCACACCACCATCGGATTGCGTCAAGCACGAGCAGCAGCAGCCGGGCCGGTTCGGATTGCTGGCGCAGCCAGTTCGAAACAGTTTCCACGGTGCGGTTTTCGAGGTACGTGGTTGATCTCCGCCCCTTGGCTGCATCGGGCATAGCGTTCCCGTAGGAAGCAGGCCTTGGCGGACGGCGGTCGTCGGTCGGGGCGTTGATGCAGAGCTCCCCCATCCATTCTCTCACCATCTGAAATCTCGCTCGACTCCAACAACTCTGCTCTTGTCTGCCACTTACTCCCCGCGTGCACTGTTATTCTCCCCGCTGCTCGTGTTCGACTCTGCCATCAGCCTTCACTGCGCACGTAAACCATTCTTGATTGCCGTTTCCTCCTTTCCTTTAGGTACGTAATTGGCCAGGGTCCTTTCGGTCGTTCTAGTCGGCTCAGCTTCAGTACTCCGAAAACCTTCGGCCTTTTTTTTCTCCCATTGTTTCCCATCCATGTTTCCAGAGCCCTCGCCACTGCTCAACAAGCCCGTTGAGCTTTTGCTCCTAGGGCGATCAATTAGTCGTTCTTTCCCGGATTTTTCTGTCCCCTATTCTTGTCTTGCACGCTCCTCCTGCAATCACCACTCCTTGCCTACCAACAGAAGACTAATTCCACTTTCCTCCTGCAGCTACAGTACCCGTCGCCTCTAGACTTCGACATGTCCGCCAAGTCAATCCTCGAAGCCGATGGCAAGGCCATCCTCAACTACCACCTCACACGCGCACCCGTCATCAAGCCCACGCCTCTTCCCGCCCAAACGACACATAACCCCGCTCCTCGACTCGCGTCGCTCTTCTTTCCCGAAGATGCATCTGTCAAAGCCGTCCTCGACCAGGCTGAGGTGACGTATCCCTGGCTTCTGGCCAAGGACGCCAAGTTCGTCGCAAAGCCCGATCAATTGATCAAGCGGCGGGGCAAGAGCGGTCTCCTGGCTCTGAACAAGACATGGTTGGAGGCGAGGGAGTGGATCGAGGCGAGGGCGGGTAAGGTACAACGGGTTGAGACGGTGGACGGTGTTCTGAGGCAGTTCCTGGTCGAGCCGTTTGTCCCGCATCCAGCTGGTACGGAATACTACATCAACATAAACTCTGTCCGCGAGGTAAGTTTTGGAATGCAATCTCCTTCAGACCATTTATCCCGAAAAATCAGGGGAGAGGCTCTATTCTTCAACTACTTCCAGACTTGCATTTGTTTGGTTCTCTTGAGGCGGTAGTGCGCCTCGGCTTTGACCGGACGAAGGGAAAAGCGGCCGGACCCACATCAATCACACTTGGCCTTCGCACCAGACAACACGTATCAGCCCCATGCAGGCCTAATTTACCTGATCATCCAGTGTACCTGCAGGACCTTGGACGGATCTATCCGCACCTGCCGCATTGATCTACTGCAACCAGCTTACCAAGATTGGACGACCTGATGACGTAGCTAACATTGATCTTCATAGGGTGACTGGATTCTTTTCACACATGAGGGTGGTGTAGATGTTGGCGATGTCGATGCCAAAGCTCAGAAGCTTTTGGTCCCCGTCGACCTTGCAGAGTATCCGTCTAATGACCAAATTGCCGCAACCCTGCTCAAGAATGTGCCAAAGGGTGTCCACAACGTCTTGGTCGATTTCATCTCACGGCTCTACGCTGTCTACGTGGACTGCCAATTCACGTAAGTTGGTTTCGCGATCTTGTGCCGCTTGTGCTGATGCGTTTGACAAGTTATCTCGAGATCAATCCTCTTGTGGTCATCCCCAACGAGGACGCCACCTCTGCCGAAGTCTACTTCCTTGACCTCGCTGCCAAGCTTGATCAGACCGCTGAGTTCGAGTGCGGTGTAAAATGGGCCATTGCGCGTAGTCCCGCTGCCCTTGGCATTCCAAGCCTGGCATCTAATGGCTCCAAAGTCAACATTGACGCAGGCCCGCCCATGGAGTTCCCCGCTCCCTTCGGTCGCGAGATGAGCAAAGAGGAAGCCTATATTGCAGACCTCGACGCCAAGACCGGTGCTTCGCTCAAACTCACTATTCTCAACCCATCCGGCCGCGTGTGGACTCTTGTCGCCGGTGGCGGTGCTTCGGTCGTCTATGCCGATGCCATCGCCTCTGCTGGATATGCTAGCGAACTAGCCAATTATGGCGAGTATTCTGGCGCGCCCACTGAGACGCAGACGTTCCACTACGCCAGGACCGTGCTTGACCTGATGCTGCGCGCCCCCATGCATCCCGACGGCAAGGTCTTGTTCATCGGTGGTGGCATCGCCAACTTCACAAACGTAAGCCATGGTCTCTCTCCATCTCCGCTTTCCAAAAATACTTGAAACTTGATCCCATGCATCTCAATCACTAGACCTCCCCCTCCAAATCTATTGGTCTGTGTATACACTAAAAACCTCTCTTTCTTACAGGTTGCCTCCACTTTCAAAGGCGTCATCCGCGCTCTCCGTGAAGTCTCGCCCCTGCTCAACGAGCACAAAGTACAGATTTGGGTCCGTCGCGCTGGACCCAACTACCAGGAGGGCCTCAAGAACATCAAGGCCGTCGGCCAGGAGCTTGGGCTGACCATGCACGTCTACGGACCGGATATGCACGTCTCGGGTATTGTGCCCTTGGCGCTCGTGCCCGGGAAAACGAGCGAAATAAAGGAGTTTAGCGGCTGATTTGGTCGGCTGGGTTCGTTGGGGAAGATTCTTTGTGGATGGTGATGTGGTTTACTCGTGTGCCAGGGAGGAGACTCTGTAGGATCATTGGTCGGTTTGATGGTATGTGAACAGCGTTCTAACCATTGGAAGGGGGGGCGCTTTCAATAGATCCGTTTGAAATACCGGATAGATCATTAAAGGTTGCTTCATTAGGCGTTGTTCGCGTGCAGTCGAGCAGTGCGATAGAGCAAAAAGTCTAGGTCACTGGCAATTCCGGCTAAGCTGAATTGTGCCATCGTTCGGTGAAAAACGCCTCTGCGATAGTGCTTGTTTGCAATTTGAAAATTCACACTGAGAGGTGAATCGCACCATATGTTAAGTCTGTCACTTACTAAATAAGGACCTGAACAACCATAATGGTCTTGCTAGGCTCAATTAGCCGCTCGGTTTAATATTTGACCTCCTACTTGGCGTTTAAATCGGGTAATATGCTTGTTACCTTTTTTATTTACTGATGAGCTCTGTCACCAGGGATCGGAATCGAGTATGTTATTCATACTGTGTGAGGATCTGGTGGCAATCTACTAGTTGAGTAATCTTATACAACTCTTGTACGGAGGTTCATTTAAATGTTTGCCCAACGTCGAACCTCCTGGAGGTCGGCTTCGGGAACGCGCTGAGAATGGTAATGCTTTTGCTCCATTTTTCCATTCCTCCTTGTTCCCGTCTGTAGGTCTCTTCCCAACCCACCCCATCCAATATCCTTTCTTCCGCTATTGTGGCCCACTCCAGTGCTTCTTTTTTTTATTTTTTTTTTATTTTTCTCTCTTTAAAACGACGACTATGGCTTTCCAACGCTACGCTTCGCTATGGCATATTCAACCTGTCTCCAAGAAGTGATAGCGTGCATCAAGGTGCGAGGAGTCGATCAGGGCTACATACGTACGATCTCGCGGAGAGCCTAATGCAGAAGACGCCGGGTTGAAATCTTGATTAGTATGAGGCAGATGTTTGTAAAATCTCTCGCCATCAATAGGCACGATCAGCGAACCTTTGTAAACAAAACACCATGAGCAGGGGGGCGGAGCTTTTGTGGCCAGGCGTTGACTTCCCTGTGTCAAGGTATGTTCTCTCCGATCATGCCGGGCCGGTCCGGTAGATTGGCAAGGCACTGGACAGAAGTCTTGAACATGATGAACTTTGCAGCACCGTATATTTGGAGAAGTAGCCATTCTGCTTTTGAACGGCTTTATTCATCGGTGTAGAAAGCTAGTTAAAGTCTCCAGCTACAAATGAATGCTTAGATAATCAACTCACCATGACCTTGGCATACGGAACAGTTTGACACAAAGCACGCTCCTGACCGATCCTGACCACAAGTCAGTACAGGAGCTCGGAATTTCATGAGGAGTGCTCTGCGCTCGCAATAATTCGCAGTGCAGCCATCTTTTCATCACAGACCTGGCGGCTATGCAATGAGCCTGTATCCTCTTCCATTTCTACTTCGCTATGACTAAGTGCCAAGTATCTGCAAGCGCTCAGAGAGGACCGCGGTCCTCTCCCCCTCACAGGATAAGTACGTCCTGATCAAAAGCCAGTGATGGCAGTTCGCTAATCCTGTGTGCAGAGAAGCAGACTACAAGCACGCGCAAAGCGAAACCACGCGAAGTCCACAAAAGTACGCGCCTGGAAGTACTATCACGACTTGAGGGTAGGAGCAGAAGAAAGCAACCGGAAACTGGCTTATCGTCGGCCGGTGAAGCTTCGTGGGATCAAGCGGTAGGTATCTCTCTGGTTCTGCCGGCTACCTACTGATCATGACCACGTTCCAGCAACCCAGTACTTCCAACAACTCTTCCTTGAAACGAAAACGAGGCCAGGAGGCTTCTTATCTCCCCCTTCCAGCGCAAGATTTGCTATCTTCGAAGCGGCCTCGAACGTCGACTCGACACACCGCAGAGGAACGACCACAAGAGACTGAAAAGCAAACTAGCACAAGTGTTGACGACCTGCTTCAGAGCTGGGTGCTGAATAAGACATGGCCTCGCGAATGCTTTGAATCGGACGTTCAGGCGAGAGCAGAGCTTTTGGAACGCGATAGTTGGCTAGAAGATATGGCAGCACAGCCACCTATTCTGGACGTCCGATATGTGGAAATAAATGGGTTCAGATATCCACTGCCTGTGAAAAGGGCTCCCGCATCCCTTCGCCAAAAGCAATCAGATTTGAGCCTGACTGGATCTAGTGACCAGAAGAAGAGGGAAAGCAAGAGCGCGCCATATCGAGATACACGTTATACTAAGATGCTTGAAACCAAAGGCAGTTTCTTACGCGACTTCGATCACAAAATCCCTCAGGCTGTCACGGATACGTGTCACCAGCTACTCGATGAAGACCAGATTGTGCCTCAGAATTCCTTGTTCCGCGATGACCTTTTTGGCAGACTTTGCTGGAAAATACAAGAAAGAAACGAAGCGATGATTATTCAAGACGTCACTCGCTTAATTGTTCCATCGGCGATGAATCTGGCAATTTATGGTGACACACATCTTGATGTCTTGACAGAAAGTGCAAATGAAGCCTGGATTAGTAGTATTCCAGTGGAGGGTCCTAGGCCACAACCGGACTATACCGTCGGGTTCAACCGATCCGCATTCACAACGGAACAGCTGAAAAAGCTCGATCCGATTATTGGCAGCGTCTTCGATACCTCATTTTTTGTTGCAACCTACCGGATATATTTTCCATTTCTCGCCTGTGAAGTTAAGTGTGGCGCTGCGGCCCTTGATATTGCCGACCGACAGAATGCCCACAGTATGACGATTGCTGTGAGGAGTATTGTTGAGCTCTACAGAGCCGCTTGACCGAGAGATCCTCGCCTTTTCTATCTCACACGATCACCGATCAGTTCGTATTTATGGTCACTACCCTGTCATTAATGGGGACAAAATCACGTTTTACCGGCATCTAATTCGTGAATTCAGCTTCGTTGAAATGAATGGAAGAGAGAAATGGACAACTTACAAGTTCACCAAAAACGTCTACGATGTTTGGATGCCGACTCACCTTAAACGAATTTGCTCAGCTGTCAAGCAACTACCATCGAGTCTCAACTTCCAAGTTTCTGAAGGGTCTGAAGTGCAATCTGAGGCGGCAACTGGTCTATCACAAGGCATAGGGAGCCTTTCTTCAGACCCAAATAATGTCAATCTTGTCTCGCAGGAAGATGATGAACTGAATCCTATTCCGCAAACAGCTACCCCAAACACCTCGGTTTCCAAAGGAGTGGGCCAAGGGGCAGCCAAAAGGGCAAAGAAAACTCGCATCACAAAAGAGTCGACAGGCAGGCGAAAAGAATGACGAGTCCCCGAATAAGCGGTGGAAGGCGGTTGAGTAAGACTGCATTTGTCATACAACTGTCGTGTCTTAAAAGCTTGCTTCGCGTCCTCGAGTAATGGCGGTCTTTTACTGGCGTTCTCTTTGCATCCTGGTCCTTCGCTACGTAGAGCATTCGAGAAACAGCGTTCTCTCTCCATACAGATGTCAAAGATCCCGCCATCTATGATAGGAAAGGTCAAGGACTCTTACATAGTATATTGTCGTAAATTCATTTCCAATACTTCGACCAGTGTCACAGGGCGGAGTGCGCAAGTGAGCAGAGCTGGCTGGGTAGATCTGGTCGGGTGTGTTTGGAGCATCTACGGGCGGTCTGGGAACCAAAGGGTAAGTCTGGCAGAGGACGATGTGCAAGATATTGAGCCACTCTCGCAAGGCTGAGACCCACGTGACAATGCTCAGTACCGTGTCAACGTCTATATTAGCTACAGAGGTCCATTTCAAAAGTTTTGTCTCGCGCGAAGACTTCGCGGGGAACACAGTCCAACCTAATATTTGTTAGCATTTTTGAGGTTATAATCGTGCTCCTACTCTAGGGTGCAGAAATTGGACCAATTTTCAACCAATAAATTAGTGGGTAAATTCTGCTGGGGAGCTCCCCGAATTAACACGCCAACCTTCAACGCGAGACAAAACTTTTGAAATGGGCCTCTGTACAGCATAGACCGAGATATCTGCTAAACGTTTCCTGGCCAATTAAGAGGTCCCATCCACTGCTCACCATGATCGTACGGAAGGTACAACAGACAGCTGGTAGTAAATGTCTGGTAGGATACCATCGGCGTGATGGCCTCGATGCTATTTTGATGCATTGACTTTGCTGCTAGCCGATTCAAGCTCCAGGCATGTAGAGATGGTGGTGTCGCCAAGAAGCTTTCTCGCGCAAGCCAACGTTGTCCGCAATTCTCTTCGTCTTCGCAACGCCGCCCCCTTCCGCAACCAAAACATTAGCCTCGCATTTCCTCGACAAGCCACCGACGTTAGTCACACTCCTGGCATGCGAAAGATCAGCTCTCGAAGTCAACCATGGCAAGAAAGACATCTCTTGAAACTACCTCTCACGAGAGCATAACAGAAGCTGCCCAATTGAACATCCGTGTCTTTAAAAAGCTTGAAAAAGCACTTGCCTCAAATCCGGAGGTCGATCTACTCTCGCTGTTTCCTTCGACTTATTCGACGAGACTTGCAAAACGAATAAAGATCGCCGCAGACCAAAACGGTATGTCAAGGCGTGTTGTTTCAAACGATGGAGCCTTTTTCTAAGCTCTCCGGCTTATTAGGTATGCCCTCTCCGAAGAACGATTTGCGAACGCAAGACGACTACAGACTTCCTACTCCTCGAGACGATGTCCGATACTTTCTCTCTTCTGACGATGTTACAACCATCGATCGGCTAGCGGACTCTGTGCGAGAATTAGTCAAGAGCAAAATGACATCGACAAATACATCTACCACTATCGAAATAGAAGCACGATTCTTTACGGCTCTCATTGCGCTCATTCAAGATGCAGAGGTTGTCAGCTCGGGCCCTGTCTCGTCTAGGAGAATGGTAGTCAAGTGTGGTGTTGAGACGGTCGCAAAAATAGTCTGGGGAGCGGAAGAATTCACAGAGTATACCACGCTTCAGTACTTACTGGAACATAGACCCAGCATCCCAGCACCCAGACCACTTGGCCTTCTTCGCATGGGTCGTGCGTCGATATTGTTCAGTTCTTATTTTCCAGGGACGACACTCGAAGCAGTATGGGCAGATTTGGCTGGCGACCAGAAAGCTGGTGTTCGAGATCAGCTGAATGCTATTTTTCGTGATCTTAGGACAATAGAACTTCCCAATGGTATGCCTTTGGGCGGCGTAGCAGGTGAAGGATGCAAAGATCAAAGGAGACATCTACGTCGCAGCACAGTCCCAATTTTTAGTGTGGAAGACTTTGAGACTTTTCAGTTTTCAGACCCAAAATACGGAAGTACGATATTCATTGACTTCCTTCGCGCATTCACATCTCGAAGCTCATATCAAGTGGTCTTCACTCATGGTGACCTGCGGCCAGAAAATGTCATTGTTAAAATTACCGGGGACAACCAATGCATCGTCATTGGTCTCATTGATTGGGAAGATAGCGGTTTTTATCCTGAGTACTATGAAGCCACAAAAGTTACCAACTGCCTCGCAACGAACGAAGATCAGGATTGGTTTCTCTTTCTTCCACCCTGCATCTCACCTCACTCTTATCGGGCAGAGTGGTTGCTGGATTACCTCTGGGGCAGACATTTAGAATGAGTATAATGTCATGTTACACAATTGCGCTACGTTTCTCTTTCAGATCCTTTTTGGCATCCTTATAGGTCTCATCATCGTCATCCCCGACACATTCCTCTTCCAATGCCTCGAGCATATTAAGCGCCCTAATTTTAATTCTTATTTTTATAACACTTTAGTTAAAGAAGGTATATCAGTATTAGGCTGCACGCACGATCACGTAAATGACTTTTGCGCTCTACTACCATGATAAATACAATAGAATAGTGATAAATCCCCTTAACCTGGCCTTTAGTTATGTTATGGAGGTGGTAGTGGGCTTGAAGGATATTATTCGTACGGCAGAAAGCAATTTCACCGACGAATATGGGTATGGGAACTTAGCACGATTATCAGGAGCTTAGAGTCCTGGAAGCGGGTCAAGTATGCCATGGACAGATTTAATGAGTTGGTGCTTGTGGAAAGTGGAGCAGTGGTTTACATCCGTGTAGGAGAAGATGAAGGCAGACGCTGTATAGTGTCGCATCAGGTGTTCATCATTTTTGTTCTCATCTTCTTCACGTCTGCGACATTCCTTCTCTTTTGAGGTCGAAATTTGAGGGACTGAAGGAGCTCTGAAGTTAGTTGCAGCCGACGTCGCTACGTGATTGTAGCAAATAGCATGGGCAGACTGCCAAGTAGCCATAAGATTCTTTATCATACCCGCGCGAACCATGGGATTCACATACGGGAACCGTTAATTTGAACGATTACAGTTGCGTAATCCTAGTCATGGACCTGGCAGCTTGTCATTTGATTTCGATAGGGCAAAAGAAACGAACAATGTGCATAAGGGAACATATTCGAGAGCACGCTCTGCCTTCGGTACGGCTTTCTCAGTTGAATAAAATGACATGGAACAAATACAAATATGTGAACGTGAAAAAAAACCCAGTCGTTACTGGATCAGTTCCCTCCAGCAAGATGTATATGTTTCAGGCTTCTCCAATTCTTGTCAGCTCTCCTATTTCTCTCTGTGTAGTATTGGCATCATCCTTTCGGCCCTAACTCCGAAGCCAACCCTCCAGAACAGTCCTGAGTTCAAGGAACCAAGGATGTTGTATTCCCGCTCATCCACAATCATTCTTATCACCTCTCGCATAGTCTGCTCTGCTACTATAGCCTTCCCTTGATTGAACTGACTGTGAGAAACGATTCTCTTACACTCAATCTTCTCGGAATTTCTCTCAGCGTACATCTCATATTTTTGAAGCAGAAAAAGAACTCGCTGCGCGATCTCCTCGGCTTCATCATGACGTCCTTGTTTATTCAAGTTGTGTGCTAGGTTGAGCATCACCTGCGGGATTAGAATTCTAGGGATGGCTTTAAATTGAGCAAGGACATCTCGAAGAAGCGATTCTCCTTTACGGTAATTCGTAAACCCGTAAACGCGCTTTATGTAATCGAGACGAACAGCGACAACGAATCCATCAAGTGTTCAACTCTGGTAGCCAGGACCATATCGTCGGCTTGGCCAACAGAGAAATGAATGCAAAAAGATCATATCCATCTGCTATTAGAAATTGCTCACCACCCAAAGCTCCAACTTTTATAGTATTTATTGGATCGACTTGTGCAGGAATCGAATCCAGGTGGATTATGACCTCTGCCAACGACAATATTACTGAGGTGAAAGCAATGAGAGAAACATGCCATCCAGGCCTGATATGTGAAAATGTGCCCGGGGAGGATAGGCTCTCAGTTCATATAGCCTGGTGCAGAGTTCATTAAGATATTGGATGCGGAAAGGAAGCGGCAGGTTTATGCTTCCCTATTCTGCGACAATAACGGCTTTCAGACGTTTGGCAGCTGGTCAGTGCCCAGCTTCTTGGACATTACAGTCTCAGCAACAAATATGTTAGCGACGGCGTAGGACTATACTCTGTAGGTTGAATCCGAAATCCAATACCATGATACTGATTTAAAAAGGCCCATATGAGAGCCGGTTCGGGCTTTCCAATATAGGGACTGCTCATATCGTAGCTAATAGAATCTATAAAACCACCTAAAACTCACGGTAAAATCTAGCTATAATATTCCTCTAACCAAGTCCGTAAATCGCGTATAGTCGGATATTCTAAGAATAGACTCCCAGGGACTATAACACCGAGCTGTGAGCGAAACTTTTCGGCGATCACGAGACTCATCAGGCTGTCAACGCCTAGGTTTGCAAAGCTGACATCGTCGACAAGGTCGGCGAGGTCGAGTCCCGCCTCGGCAGCCACAAGTGCCATGGCTTTGGCGGCTGTGCTGTCCGCGTCGTCAGTTCCTTTGACATTTGTTGCACTAGCCTTGGCGACTGGAGGAGCTGTCTCCGTTGGCTTTGGCTCTGTAGGAGCTTTTTGTGGAGCAGGAGCTGGCTTTGGAGGAGTAGCAATTAATGGGGATGGTGCAACTTGCTTGGCAGGCACAAGCGTGGATGCACCCTCATCAGGGGCTGAGAAGAAGCGGCTGAGAAGCAGACGTGGATACCGACGGAACTTGATGGCGCCCACCATGCCGATAATGACAGAATCTTGCAGGATGTACACATCGCCTAGGAAGACGCTGGGCTCCTCGGCCGTCGGGATCATCTTGACGTACGATCGGTACTGAGCGCCCGCGACAAGGGGTTTAGCGAAGCGCATCGAGCCCCAGCCGGGCGTGACACAGAAGTTGTTTTTGGTGTCGTTGGCGTCTGAGACATTCAAGATGAAGCCTGCGAGATGGGCGACGCTGTCGATGAAGTAAGGTGGGATGGTCCAAACGCCCCCCTTTTCCTCCGTCAGCGTAACGTCTGCGAAGGCCTCGAACTCGTGCAGTACCACCGACTGGATACCGCGGTACTTGTTGGCATAGTCGACGAGGTTGTTGGCAAAGAGGAGGTATGCCATGTTATGGGAAAACCGGTTGGCAATTCCTGCCTCTGCCAAGTGCTCGAGGTTCTCAATACGGCTTTGGACGAGATGTGTCATGGGAATCCAACCTGCAAGCCATTCGGCCGCAGAACCATAATGAATGATAGCAGTGGCAAAAGGCTCGCGCAATTCTCCATTGGCGGAAACGTTGTGCCATTTGAGATGCGCAGTGGCCGCTTCAACGTTCTCGATCGTGGCCGAAACTTGAATGAGTTGTGGTGTCTCCGTGTTCTTGTGCGCGACTAGGCCTTGGGCTACTTCGAGGTTGGTGATATTCATATCGATGTTTTTCCGGGACCCTGACTTGAATTGCTTAATGAGATAACCGCCAAGTGTGAATGCAATATCAGCGTGGATGGATGAGGTTACCACACCGTATCCATTCATCTTATGTCCATGTGCAGCAGCTAGGAAGTCTGGCTGCATCAAGTCCGACTGCATGACAACTTTTCCCGTGGACTCCGTGAAGGTCTGCTCAATAATCTGCTGAACCGTCGATGTCCTCAGGCTGGAATACGTGAGAGCCTGAGAAATTCCTCGTGTCGCATTCGTAGCTTTTTCAGCGTCGTAGTATGTATTCCCCTTGGTGAGCGCCCAATCCCCGTTGTATTGAATCCAATAGTTCTTCTCGTGCCAGGCATATGTAGGCAAGTCCAAGAGACGAAGGTTACGCTCGAAAGGGCGATGAAATTCATT
The DNA here is from genome assembly GCA_021031095.1 of Bathelium albidoporum. NCBI lineage: Eukaryota > Fungi > Ascomycota > Dothideomycetes > Trypetheliales > Trypetheliaceae > Bathelium > Bathelium albidoporum. Next base: position 35,730 of record JAGFVP010000065.1, read on the forward strand.
CCAGCCGACCTCCACGCCAGCACAGTGGACGATGCCCAGACTATGTGATATGGTCTGCCAATTGTCTTCGCCTCTGCGTAGCGAAGGTACCGCGGCATTCACGCTCGGTAGGATAGACTTCACGAAGCCTGTGCAGACAGGATGTGGGCCGATCTCAATCCACACCATAGTTTCATCAACCGTGGAGGTTTTTTGTGCCGTCTCGACTGCCAACAGGAAGTTGACAGTCTCTCGAGTAGCTCGTCGCATGTAATTCGCATTGACGGTCTTCTCGTCGAAGATGACTTTCCCCAACAAGGGCGAAATGATGGGTAAATTCGGCGGCTGGAACAACACACCAGACCTTGCATTCTCTTCGAATTCGTCAAGAATGGGATCCGTCTGCGCCGAGTGGAAAGCGAATGCGACATCAAGATTGAAGCATTTGTAACCCGCACTTTGCAGGACGTCGCCTAGAGTGTCTATCTCATGCTGAGCGCCGCTGAGCACCGTGTCCTTTGGTCCATTGATGCACGCTACTTCGTACGGCTTTTCGCCAGCGGCATTTTGGACCTCGACAAGTGATGCCCGCACAGCCAGCATCTTGTGGCTGCCATTCTGGCATTTTTTCTCAAGCATGACGGCTCTTTGGCCAACGAGAAACACGGTGTCGTTGGCTGATAATACGCCGGCGACATGGAGGGCAGCGTATTCGCCGAGGCTGTGTCCAATGACGACTTCAGGCCGCACACCGAGAGACTCCCAATATTTAGCGAGCGCTATCTCGGTGCACACAAGAGCGAGTTGTGTTACCGTTGGTGAGTGTGCGTGGTCTTGCCTGTAGCTGCCATCGATTACTGGAATGAAGGATGGGAAACCTTGCCCTTGTGATAGAGAATCCAAATATAGCAGTTGTGATCGGAAATAGGCGGAATGATGGAAGAGTTCTAGGTTGATAGATCGATGCGAGGCTCCTTGGCCAGTGAAAGCGAAGACAACCGGGGGTGGACCAGTAGACGGAATGGGCTTGTGGGAGTCTACTGGTTGGAGGTATGAGCCTAAACATCAGTTATGTTAGCTTTGCCAGGCTTACAAATGCCATGGAGTATGTAATAGCGCCTCAACGACTTCAAAACAATCTGGTTATGAATATATAGGGAAAAAACTCAAGCAGTGTGATTGAACTAAAACGGCAAGAGACAAGAGCATTGATAGGCTTACTAAGTTGCTTCTTTAGGTGAGCAGTCTCAGATGTAGCTATGGCTATTCGATGGTTATGGTGATGACGTCGTGCGGTGGTGGTGTATGCTAAATTCGGCAAATAGACATGAGGGTTAGCATCCAGATAGCCAATTAGACGCTCAAGATTCCCCTTTAGTGACACCTTGCTTTTGGCCGAAACAGTGATAAGGTGAGTTGGGCGGGGATCCAAGACTACCTCGCTCATCTCTCGCATGGGACCCTCTTCAATCGCAATGGTTGAGTTACCTCCAGCAGCACTAAAATTATTGACTACGGCAATACGTTTTTTCCCGGAAACTTGAGTCCAAGGCTGTTTCTGGTAAGGAATGTGCAGATTTCTCTTATCGAGATCCTTCGGGAAGCCGGGATTGATGCTGTTCTTGATCCCAACGTGCGGCGGAATTGTCTCTTTCTCAAACATGAGCAACACTTTCAGCAGCGCGGTCGGACCAGCTACCGCTTCGCCATGACCGACATTTGCCTTGACGGATCCAATATGCAGCGGCTGTTTTGAGCTGCGGCGCCTTGTGAGCGGTGCGAAGACATCAGTAACAGATTTGATCTCTTGCGCATCGCCTGCTTGTGTGCCTGTACCGTGCATTTCCACATAGCTAATGTCAAGAGGGTCTACTCCGCTTTGGTTCAGCACCTGACTGGTGAGGTAAGCCTGCGCGCCAGCGTGAGGATGGGTAATGGAGATGGCGTCGGCCGAGTGGTTTGTCCCTGCTCCAAGGATGACGCCAATAATGTTATCATTGTCAGCTTCAGCGTCCTCGAGTCTTTTCATGATGAAGGACGCTATGCCATCAGCGCGGCAGTATCCGTCAGCTTTGCAGTCCCATGTTTTACAGGCATTTGGAGTCTTGGACAGGAAGTGGCCCTGACTAAGTCCTGCAAATGCGTCCGAGTTAGAAAGCACATTCATTCCTCCAGTGACTGCCATGTCGGTGTCGCCATTCCACAATGAGGTACATGCTGTCTATTACAAAAGAGGAAGAGTCAATAGGCTTGCTGTTCAAGATAATAAGGATCCGACCACATACCTGTATCGTCGCCAATCCTGACGAGCACGCCGTGTCAATACTGTAGCTCGGACCGGAGAACTTGAAGAAATAATTTATACGCCCGGGACCAAAAGCACGACACCCGCCTGTAATGAAGTAAGTGCTGACCTCCTGAGCCGTATTAACCTCGCGGTAGTCATCACTCGCTTGACCATAAAAAGTCCCTATACGGTGCAAGTCAGTAGCAGCCGTTCGGTTCGCAATGTAGCCAGCCCTCTCAAGAGCTTCATACGCAGTGACTAGGGCCAGTCTCTGCATAGGATCTGTCTGTAGAGCTTCGCGAGGAGACATGTTGAAGAAGGGTGCATCGAACAGGCCGGGATCATCAATGAAGCAGCCATACGGAGTGTGGCTAGCATTGACACGTTCACCAGCAGGATCGAAATGCGTCTCAACGTCAAACCGGTCTGCAGGGATTTTCCTGTGCACGTCTAGGCCTTGTTCAAGGAGCTCCCAGAATTTTTCTGTATCGGTTGCTCCTCCGGGCATTCTGCAAGACATGCCTATGATGGCAATCTTCGATTGTGCAGTCTCTCTGGGCCTCCTTGAGCGCAGATCTGGCCTAGCGACCCAAGGCACGAGGTCCCTCGTTGTTGCCGTGAACTCTTCTAGGTCAGAGTTCAAGGTTGCCACAAGGTCGCGGACAGGCAGAGAACTCCGAAAAACGAAGATCTGACATTCTGAGGCTGCTGCGTCTTTTGCTCGTTGAACGATACTCTGAATGACGTTGTCCCAGTGGATCGCTTGAGTGAGAATTTCCTCAATAATATGATGGAACAATTCCTTGGCGCTCTTTGCGTCGAACGGTCTTCCTGTACTGGTGGAAAAGATTGGTACTCGTGGCGTGAACTTTAAGTTCAACAAATCGAGCGAGTTTGTTTGGATGATATTGTCAATGTGCTGCTGATTGTAGACGTGTTTCGCATGACACAACCCTGCGTATACCGGCAGGGCGACTGACTTACGGTCACGGAAAAAGTCGGATACAAGAAAAATGTGCTTTAGTCGAGCGGGCGGACCACTGACAGTCACTGAAGTTCGACTTGTAGCGCTGAGGAAGATCTTACTCGCCTCAGGTATTTTCTGCAGATCCAGGTTAATTAGCTTGCTAGCCTGGACATACATTTCGAAACTCACCTCGGTCCTATGAATCGCATCAAGCTCCCTCTGAACCTCATCAGCCGTTGTGTCAGGCACCACGTAGGCCCAACTGTCCCCAGGACCAGCTCCTAGCGCGACCGGTCGATGTTGCAAATTCTGCGAAACCGCATCTACAAGGACTCCCAGTCGAAAAGCGATACGGATAACTTCTACACCTATAACGGGCACGTCTGCCAATGTCGGTGATAGCGAGACGGCAGCTGTAGCCAGGAGACCAGTGCCTAATCCAGCGAGACAGGTATCTACAGTGTTAGAGTCAAAGTCTTCTTCAGAATCATTTTCGTAGTAGCTGGAGACGTGATTAGGGCATACCAAAACCTCGATGCTTGGTGTGCTTACCCAATGAGGATTGCTAATTGGACCGCGCAGAGGAGCATTCCATCTACAGCTCCACCAAGAGGGCCACTCCGGAGCTCAGGGTGGTCCGCCAAGTTGAAGACTGTCTCAAAGGGTGGTACTAAAGCTCTCGAGATGGCTGGCAAGAAATGCACCTCTTCGCGAATGGCCAAAGTGGCTTCATGGACGAACTTAGCCAGTATAGTGTATCGTGTGTCTTTGCTATGAACATAAAGACGGCGGAGGAGGTCTTTCAAGTCGTCATGAGGGAATTCGTTACTGAAGTAGCCGACTTTCATCTTGCCAGACTCAAGCGAAGAATCCGATGTCGATGGTGGTGTCAAGCTGGATTGTTCTCGATTGCGAGACCCAATCCACTCCATGATGCTTGACGTGTATACTGTCAGTGAGTGCTAGTAGGATGATCTGACTAAATATAAATACATGGTCTAGACAAGAGAGAAAACAGTACGACAAGCAATCTGCCTATTGTGCAAATTGCGAGGCCAGGGACTCTTTGTAGCAACTCGACGGGATCAACATGGAAATCAATCGGGATTAAATTAGGTGATCAGATTAGTTTTGTCCGATATCCGTCGGACAGTGGATATCGTAATCCCACCGGCCGGATTCCGGCCATGTTGACTCGGTTCAAATGTCTGGGTGATGCAGATCACTTAGCTGTCCGGATAGGTAACCTGTCCTGGACCCGGAGACTAGATGTTCATTCTGCGTATATCTGCTGTTTCGTATTCGCCCGCCTCGGATGGGTAGTAGTCTGCAGTTCTAGCAGCAACAGTGATCTTGACCATGGCACCTGGCCAAGGAGGCTATCGCCAAATCAACAAAGCTTTGAACATTTGTGCCTTTGAAGATTACTTGGAAGGCCAGCAAATGCATTTGCCCAAGCTGCAAGATGCTGAGCAGATTAGCCCACGAGTGATTCGCGTTCTTGGTCAGAATCCGGGAAAGGTTTGTCTCAAAAACCTACCTCGCATGCTCAAGACGGCTTGACCATTCATTGACTGTGTTTATATGCAGTTCACTCTTCAAGGGACAAACACGTATATTGTCGGCACCGGCTCCAAACGCCTCATCATCGACACAGGCCAGGGCATTCCAGATTGGGCTGATCTGATCTCGTCCACGCTCATAACTTCCGAGCTTTTGCTGTCGCACGTATTCCTGACACATTGGCATGGCGACCACACGGGTGGCGTTCCTGATTTGATCCGCATGTATCCAGAACTGTCCTCATCGATCTACAAGCATACGCCAAGCAAAATCCAGCAGCCCATCATGGATGGGCAGATCTTCAAGGTGGAAGGCGCCACCATTCGCGCTGTGCATACTCCAGGGCATTCCCACGATCACATGTGCTTTATTCTCGAAGAAGAAAAGGCCATGTTCACAGGAGACGCCGTACTAGGGCACGGCACGGCTGCAGTGGAGCACCTCAGTACTTGGATGGAGACATTACGCACGATACAGTCACATAACTGCGTCAAAGGCTACCCAGCTCATGGTGCTGTCATTGTCGATCTGCCAGCCAAAATCACGAGTGAGCTTGCTCAAAAGCTGCGGCGCGAGCGGCAGGTCTTGCAAACGCTGGAGCAGAAGAAGTGCGATGAAAGGGCTACCGGAGGGCGCGGCAAGGGAAGCGTGACAGTCAAACAACTTGTAACTGCCATGCATGGGAACGTGGTGGATGAGGGAGTCAGGGAATTGGCTCTGGAGCCCTTCATGGACGAGGTTCTGCGGAAGCTGGCCGAAGATGGGAGAGTGGCGTTCGAGGTGAGGGGAGGGGTCAAGAAGTGGTTTGCCATCGAAGCAGCATAAAACATGCAAACTTTGTTGTCTAGGGCCACACCGTCGTAGATGTAACTTTTTGCGAACACTCGTATGGTAGTAGCCAGTTCTGTGAAGCGAGCGTATTGCTTACAATGGACGGCTCAGCAACCTCCGGATCTTGCTGTGGCTCCATATAGCTCCATCAAATGTCCTCCAGCGCACTTGTATATCTCATCGACGTCGATCAGGATGAATTTGACGAGCCGTGACGTACTGAACAACATTTTGGGCCGGCGGAAGACTCGAAGTTGTGCAACGAGATACTTGAAGTTCGGAGTTTCAACAGGAAGGAGAAAATATTTTCCGAGACGCCGAATTTCTTTATTGTGCTGTGCTCCGTAGAAGCTGATGTAATACAAGACGACTGGCGCTTGTTCTATCCTCGCGCCACGAAACACTACCATCTACATCTACCTCCCCAAGGTATACTACTGCGGGTGCAGGTCCTCCCCCTTCCCGTCATGACGAAGCTTATGGGTTTGTCAACGGCTATATGTGTGTTGAAACCTCAGGCTACTTTCAGTGCATTAAATGTATCCGTGTAGTGCGATCCCCATCCTACTGTCCCATGTAATGCCACCTCTGCAAAATACACAATCCTTGTCCGGGATCAATGCACCGACTTCACGGGGTTCAGAATCGCTTTGAAACGGGCAAAAGAAGTTCAGAATAATCTCAATGGCGCCGATATGCATAACGCTTCGTTCGGCGGATTACATTCTCCCGTATTCCCAATCGATCATCCCTATTACCCGAGCCCTGGTGTAGGTCGGAACATCCCTTGGACCGACCTCAGCTACGGACCGAGCTCCTGCAATATGCCTGCCAAGCCGATCATCGCGCCGAGCAAAGGGAACACGGAGCGAACAATATGCAGCCCTGCCCATTTGACCAGAAGTTCTTGTACGGCTCTCAGGTCCGCCACCGATGTCGATGACGTTACCAACGCTTCCAGACGAAATAACACATTGTTGGTGGGCGCCATTGCAGCCCATGTAAAAGGTACCATGGCACTTGTCACTGCGCCTGATGCTGCGTAAACGAGCCATTGCTTGCGATCTGCAGCACGCTTGCTTAGGGCAGCATACCCGTAAAGCCCGCACGTAGCGACACACGCTGCAGGCATGTAAATATGGCCATAGTGATAAAGGCGAACCCATTGGCGAAGTAGAGGTGAGGGCGTTGAGTTGGTATCAAGAAGAACAGGAACCACCACTGTCGAGAGGCACGCCATAGCACCTGAAACGATCGAATACATCAACTGCTCGAACACCAAATCGTATACACCATGCATACTAACCTGATAGAAAAAACCCTGTAGCCACGGCGGTGGCTTGTACCCCGACCTTGGATGCTCTCAATCCAGATTGCGATGCCATAGCATACTGTTAATGAAGCTCCGTCACGACTTCAATTTCCTTTGTGATTGGTGTAGTGAGTAAAATTTTCATTGCCTACGGTTAGTAACTTCAAATACTATTGCTGCCACTGTCACTCCCGCGTCCGGGGCCGGAATAATTGTCCTGTCTGATGTCTCTCGGGCTGAAGCAAACAGCCGAGATACAGAAGCATGTCGGGGTCTCTTTTCAGCCCCCCTTCCCTCTTCAGTGCTTTAAAATCCACGCAGATTGTTGATGTCAAGCAACATACTCAGTACTTTGGGTGCTTTGGCTGGTTTAAACATGACAACCTTCAGTGAGCTTGAGGTGCCTGAGCCATCTGGCGCAACAACAAACAAATACCTCTGCCTTACTATTTGCGGCTATCGCAAGCCAGGCATGAGTGAGCAAGACTACCGCAATCACATGGTCAATGTTTCAGCACCTATGACCAAGGAACTGATGATTAAGTACGGCGTTGAAAGATGGACCCAGGTGAGTTACTCTGTCATAGAGTGATGACGAGAATTCACAGCCCTCCTTCAGTCTATGTCTTCCCCAGTTGACAGAGGACAAGATTCATAATCAGAGTGCCACGCGGGCGCTGATGGCTCAGCTCTACGATCCGCAAATGTCTAACTTAGCCGACTTCGACTGCTTCAGCCAGGTCGTTTTTAAGAATGTCGAGGACTACAAACGCATGAAGCAGGACCCGTGGTACAAAGAGCATCTGATCGATGACCATGAAAAGTTTGCGGACACGAAGAAGAGCAAGTAAGTTACGCATGAGTTCATTGGCCAAACCAGCTTGCTAATTCCTAGTAGGATGACTATTGGGTGGATTGAGGAGTTCGTCAGAGACGGCCAAGTTGTCGACGGCTTTAAAGACTAACTGTAGTTGATGCTAACACGATGGGTGCTTGCAAGAAAGTGCGGCTCGTCGTCTGTAGCTTTGGAGTGGTAAATGTCTCGATTGTATTCGATATAGGGCACCTCGGCACTGTTTTTGAGGGCCTTCGGACTGCTATAGCTTCGAAAAATCTTGGATCTTTGAGTTTGTTGGTTATTTGAGTTGTCTTGGCAATATCTCGCGCACCGAGTCACATATCACATATCTCCTACAAGTATCTATTTGATATGCGTGCAAATTTAGGGCATGTTTGATGATTGAAGAAAACAAAAACGGCAATGGCTTATGAATGCATCAATACAGCAATTCCAATATATATTTGTGCTCAGTCAATGTTGTCTGTTTGACTCCATTCAGGGCCTTGAAATTTAACCGGTTAAGGTATCGGTCGATCAGACAGCACCACGTGACTAAGCCGACTCCAAGTCTGGGACCTCCATCCACGCCAGGTCGAATCCAGCACCCCAAACCCACTTCTTTGACAACACACCTGGGGGCTCCTCCCCGACATTAGCCGTTGAGTCATAACATATTTGTGCAATTTTGATCCACATGTCACCAGTCACAGGGAAACATGCGGCACCTTCGCCCTGCTCAAAGGGCTTTACCACATCCTCGCCATTTTTCAGGGCACGGACGAGCTTCACAACATGTCCATCGTCATGCAGTTCATTAGCAGCCCTGTACATTGCAGGCCAGTCCATACCTTTGCTCAGAGTTGGCTTGTACTCAAGTACATCCTGAACGCGCATCTCAGCCGCCCCGCTCGCCGCATACCATACCAAGTCCAGTCGGCCCTTCCGCTCGAGTAGCCGTACCTTATCCTCGATCTTGATCCACGATTGCCGCATCAATATGTCCAGAAAGATAGAGCAGGTGGCGATGTGCAAGTGGAAGAAGTCAAGCTTGCGCGCCTTGCCGGGTTTCTGCGTCGCGCTGGTGTACGCAGCACAACTGATCATCTCGGCTGTGCGACGTTCCGGTTCCTCAGGAGAGACCTGGAACTGGGCCGCCACAGTCGCCAACTCGTCCATGGCACGCCGTAACACGCCTTGACCGCGCCGGGGACCATCTTCGAAGCGCGCTGCTGACCGGATCTTGTCGTTAGCACGGACCTCGGCATACAGTTCGACAAGCGGCTTGGCTTGTACAGAACCAGACCGCACCAGTCGCTCGCTGCGTTTAAAGAAGGCATCGATATCGCCCGATTGGTGTGCGGCTGCGTGTGCAAGGCTCTCGGCAATAATGCTGGACTGCTTAAATTCGACGCCGAAGCCGAGGTGAATAATGGGATGAAAGAGTCCTTCGTACAGTTGAGAGAGCATAGCGTCGGCAAGGGGCGTGCGGCTGAAGCAGTATTCTTCAACCACATCCTTCCAGTCCCTGGTTTCCATTTGCTGCTCGAAGAAGTTTAGGAAGTTCGTGTATTGTGACTGATCCAGCATTCTTGCTCTGAAACTCTCCGGGTCGCTTAGTTCCTTGACCACTTGGCTGTCTGTGGGAGGCAAGGGTTGTTGAATACCCGTGCTGTCATCATATGCCCTCTTCAACTCTTTGGAGCCACCGCCTGTGGCTAGTACGGTAAGTACAGAGTGCACGGTATGATTGTGCCCGGCAAAGTCTCGAAAGAACATATGGTATTTATCGTGATTCTCTTGGAGCAGCTTATTCGCGGTGTCAATGCCGCCTAACGGGCTCTCGCCAATGCGAGCTAATCCCATGTGGTTGGAAGATAAGCGAACTTGCGAAACTTCTGCGGACGCCATGATGGCAAACTGTGTGCGCGATGCCAGGGTGTGTGCTATGAGAGGGAAAAACTATTACCTTGTCAAGTGATACGAATTCATGAAATTCCAGAAAGAATGGTGTTTGTCTTTATAGTCGTTTTTACACGAAAACCTATCTACGGCAGTCGGGTGCAGATCATCTACATCGACCAAAGTCTTCTCCGCTGCCGGATGAATCGGGGACCGATATCCAATGTCCCAGCTATGAGCGCACCACTGGTCCGCGGCTCCTAGCCAGCACTGGGTCCTAAATTTCGGATTACTCATGCCGACGGAGTATACAAGCCGAACGGGATGTATTCATCCACGCATAGTGAGGTGTTTCAAACACGTGTCTGTAGTAGCATTACATCGAACTGGGTCTCCATCAATGACGACAGAGTCTAAAGAGGCTTGAAAAGGCCCAATCCCCACACCATCGAGTAACAAGTCAACTTAGCCGCTACAGTCATGTGTTCAGGACGCTGTAGGATGGAAGTCCAGCGTATCGTTTCGCTTCAACTTCCGTTCTGGTTCAACTTGAACTTGCCCACCTGGAAAATTTAGCGAACTCTGCTTCTGCAAGAAGAATTTTCGGGGCATCAGAGGGTGTCAGAAGAAATGTCGAGCCAAAATGTCCTGTTGACTATATTCCTAAATACAAGCTGCGGGGTTCCCCAGCAAAAGATAAACCCGCGATCTACTAGCTAATTATGTTGTATTCAAAAATTGGTATACATTTACATTCAGGATTTTGAAAGGGAACCTCCTTGGTATGATTAGCTAAGGCATGTCGACATTGCTTTTGTCACCTCCTGATTGGGATTTGTTTTGTGCAGGAGTGTGCCAAGATGTTAGTTGCTCAAGCTGAGTTGTGCATAGTTATCTGGGTTCAACTTCAATCAATTCCTTAAGCTCTCTCGCCCCTGCAATCGTCGTTCAATGGTGAGCTGATTGTTCAATGTCAAAAGACTTTCCGTCATCTTGCCATTCCCTAACACTGCAGTGTGTACACGGATACCGGCTAACTCATGCACAGCCTTCGTGGAGCCTTTGCTGGAGGTGTAGGAACGCTCAGCTTTGCCGTAGGACGCTAATGATCTCTGATGATAGAGTGCTAAGGCTTTTGCGTAGATCTACCTCTATTTGGTCTAGAGTACCAGTCGAAAAAGGCGCCGCCTTGGACTCGTCACCAGAAAAGAAAGGAAGCTGACAGTCCGCTATAGAACTTCTCCCGCCCGAGTTCTCTCCACCAGTCTTTACCAACCCTGATCCAGGGGCTTTGAGTCTAGGCGACAGCTGGTTCACCAAGCGCTGCACCTGGTGCAGCTCACTTAGAATCGACTGGGCGGCCATGCGTTCAATACTTTCACTACCAAGATAGTAGTCGCTGATCAATCGCACTTGGCCTTCCTCACTTGCTTCGCTCTGTTGCTCCCGTGCCGCGGCAGCATACCGGCCCAGCATCTTGAAGACAATCATCGACAACATGGTGAGCAGGTAGCTGTCCTGCGCGCACGAACATCGCAGCATTTTGTTAATGGTTTCGATAGACTGCTTGTTCTCCACGACAATACTTTGTGCCGACGGAACTTTGTTGGAATGCATGTTCGACGTGTTTATGCCGCTGTCTGAGCCGTTTGGTAAGACAGAAATCGGTGGCTTGCTCAATGAGAGCTTTTTCATCAGATCCAGGGCTTGCACCAGACAGCATGAGCTCGAGTCTGGCGCAACGCTCACAGTCGTGCCGTTACTCGAAAAGACTTGTCCATTCGACGGAAGAGAGGATGGCTTAGATATGTTTGTATCGTCGATTGGAGAGGCTTCTGAAAGGGTATCAGGGTTAGTGTCTTTGGGCAGGAGGAACTGCGTGATGTCATCAGATCCGAGCTCGAGAAAGTCGATGGGCGAGGTTAGGCGGTCATCAAACTCGCTGTTCGGTCCATCGAGGCCAAAAGAGGACAGACTGGGCTCGAGGGGCATGAAAAGGCTAGAGAAGGTGTCTGAAGAAGAACGATCATCCCCACATACGTTGCTTGGTATGGGGGTAGATACTGATAGGCTGAGATCAAGAGGTGTCAAGACGTCGTTGCTGCCCGACAAAGTGGCATATGCGTTGACCGTGTCGTGATTGGTGTCGCTGTTGGCAGGCGGAGGTTTTTCGCGCTTGCGTCCGGGACGTTTTGTGGCGAAGTACTCACATGCGACATTGCGCCTGGCGCATCGGGTGCAGATTGGTTTCTCCTTCGAACATTTGACTTTGGATAACGCACAGGCATGGCAACTGTCTCGTAGTTTTGAGGTCTTGGGCCCTGTTGTCCGTCGTGCTGATTGCCGCTGATATGGAGCCTCAAGGATTGAGGTGCTGTGATCTGAAGCTTCCATGGCTCATCGCAGCGTCGAGCCACGCGTCAGGGGATCGGAATATGCGCTTATGTAAGCCCTCCACCGCAGCAAGCGAGCAATGGATGCTGAATTGATCGTAAAGTATCGAGTCTTCTGGAAATTTTCACGCTAAGCCTCTTTTTGGTTTGTGTCTGCTGAAATGGACGGGCCAGACTCACCTGGTGAGCCAACAATGTTGGAGCGGCTTTTTCTACGACCAAAAACTTAAGACCAAAAAGACAAAAGTCGGCTGTGTAGCTCAAGTCCATGAAGGGGTGTTAGATCGATTGAGATTGAATTGTCGTTCGAGAACCCATAGATATGACGGGGTCAAGGAGATGCTATTGCAGACGTCCTTTACTGGAGTTCCGAACACCAAGAGTCTGCCAAGATCGATCCCCAGGCGTCTTTGTGAGCAGTGTGGTGGCTACTGCAGGCTGGGCACTGCAGCTTGCACTATCGCTGACTTCAAGACCCCCTATTATGGGTGACTGAGGCTCCATCTAACTTGTCTACGGTTACTAATATTGAGTTAATTTTCGTTTCATGACGATCCCGTACTGATTTGGGCATCCCGGTTGCTAGGATGCCATGCGTTGTCGATCAGCTGGATGCGACCCAAGTCACCCAACCGAGGTATCCCTACAGGAAACCAGCAAGACTATCTCCAGACTTGCAGAATGTGTGATTCAAATGATGACGACTATAGGTAAGAGAATATTGAGCTTTTGAGCACTTTTCCACAAGTACTGACGATATCAATTAGTCGGTATGGTGTTTCATGCACATTGACTTGGCGCTTTCCATCTGTAGCATACCTAAGAACAGGTCACACCCAATGAGGAGGCAATTGATCGATCCCAACTGTTATCCAGAGTGTTTGGTAGAAGCTCTGCATTGCAAGGATCTTCATATATAACTTACGATTAGCCATTCAAGTATCCGACAACGACAACCGACCGCATTCTTCCCCCGAATACAGCTATCTGAGCACTGATGTTGAGCTTGTGCTGGGAGCATAAGTTTCCGATCGAAATATAGGCATGCTTCATTGGCTTACGGTCGATCGCAAGGCGGCTTAGCGTGGAGACAGCCGAAACCATGTTACCTGAAACGATTTGCGACCCCCTGTAAAATGGACTAGAAAAAGCACAATGAATGGTGATTTCAGCACCATTCTCAGTCGCATCAAATCGCTACCCGTATAGGCAGCTGTTAGCGGTGCAGTCTTGCGTATTCATCCCATTCGCCGTCTCGGTGCTACATCTGTTCGGACCGGCTCTGCCACGTCTTGCTAGGGTTGCTGCTTTCTTCTTTTTTTTTTTTTTTGGCCGGCTTTGAAATAGCAAGAGCGGCTTGTATTCTCGCGATTCGCAACGTGACCCTTGGGCTTTGAGGCTCTTACCGTTCGAGCTTGATCATCCACGAACAGAAAATGCCGGTGTGGTACGGCGATGCGTATCGCCAATCAGAAAAAGATCTGACTGATTTTCTGGCATTTATTCCCATAGATCTAGGAATCGCGGGCTGCTACATGGTTCGGTAAGGAGATCTTGCTGAATGTTCCAGAGATCAGGTTCCGTCGCAGGGGACCCTGGAGTCAGAGGAAAATTTCTAACACCGATTCCTGGTTCGTGAGATACCTATATCATTGCGTCTCGGCAGCGCATATCACTTTGGAGTCCACCCTTTGATGACTGGACTAGGCCGCTTCAAGTATGTTTACTTCTCATCCGAATCCTTGCGAGGTCCGCAACGTCTCATAAACAGGTTAGTACAGGCGGGCACAAGTGAGAGAAGGTGTGATGGGGTGGCAGGGGAATACGTGATGGAATAGCGGGTACGATTTCTGGTTTGGAGTGGATCCTCGCCCAAGATATGGAAATCTCTGTAGAATAGCTGCATCAAGCCTGGAACTCTACTTATTAGCACCATCTCAGAGTCTCCTCCCTTCCGCATATCAAATACTTTTCACCATCATGGACAGCTTAGTCCAATTCGAGAGCGACAACAACCAGCTTGGTACTTCCGTTGTTGAGCCCAAAGATTTCCTCCAACGTCTTGCAAGCCAGGTCTGCAGCTTCTTCTCACCATACAGACACCACTCGCCCCCCATCTTGAAGCTGACCTTTTAAGAGCGAAATCCTCGCTTGCCTCCGGTGGCTGGGGGAGTTCCAAATTTTGGCCTGCATACCTCTGAGTGGTAGTGTCCCCATTAAGGACGTGGCAAACCTATCGGGTGTTCCTGAAACACACCTCGGTCGTGTCATCCGACTGACCATGACAACCGGGTTCCTCCAAGAACCGCAACCCGGGCATGTGGCTCATACACCTTTATCGGCTCCATTCGTTGCGAACCTGTCACTGCTTGACGCGGCAATGTTCATTGCGGAATCTGCGGCTCCGACCGCATTGCAGATGGCGCAAGCCACTCAACGGTTTGGAGACTCCCCTCGCCCAAATGAGAGTGCGTACAATCTGGCCCTGGACACGGCAAAGCCATTCCACACTGCGCGGGAGGAGCGCGTGAAACTCAACCGTCAGTGGTCCGCTTATCTTCATTATGCCGGAGGCCTGCATACAGCCGATAACATTGCCGATATCCTTGCACAGTTCGATCTGGACAGAGCCCCTGGTAGCATTATTGCGGGTCCATCCGTGGTCGAGGTACCTACTGCTTCTCCTTCCCAGCCCCAGCAGCTTGGAAAACTGATGAAAAACGCAGGTGAGCGCGCGGTCAACCTTAGCAGCTCGCGGGGTCGCGGCTCAGTACCCGACCCTTGACATCCTCGTACAGATTTGCGATCCAATCTTCGCTAATCTTGCAGACTCGGAGCTCAGTCCGCGAATTGCGGTGACTCATCGCGCTCCGGGGACTCGCCAGAACGTGGCGGACGCGGCTGTCTACATCCTCCATCTACCATCGCCCTCACTGCCATCGCCTTACATCTCGTCACCTCCAGGTGCAATCCTAGCCGAGCTGCAAGCACACCTCACCGTCCTCCGTGCGGGCCCTGGCGCCTTGCTTATCTTGACATCGCATCTGCTTCCGGAGCCCGGCAGCATCTCCGACCCGGGGGTCGAGGCCGTGGCCCGGTCGCGCGATCTTATCTTGCGCCAGCTGGCCAACGAGGGTGAAGTGGAAATGATGGAGCTGCTGGACATGATAGGCACGGTCCGAGACAGCTTGGGTGGACTAGTGGTTACCAACAAGCTTCGTTCGCACAATAACCTTGTCGTTGCCCTGGTTGTCAAGTATCAGTTCTACGCAGAGCGCGAACTATGTTAGATCTGCGGGTCGTGTAGGATATAAAAGAAGGGATGATCCCACTTCTGGCCCCACTTTTCTTACGTCAGCACTCTAAGCAAAGTTTAATTCCTTCGCGTTACCGCACTGGTTGACAACAAGCTGTAAAATCGTTCTCATTCTAGACGGTAGATATCTTACAGATCACCAAATCTTCTCAGCAGGAAAGCTACTAACTTTCAGACAGGAAGTGGGCTGGTTGATCGCCAGGAAAGACAAGGCAACCACGGTTCGGCGAGATCGATGCCATGCACCGCAACTGTAAGCTTGTGTTATCCCGAGAGCTACATGTGATGAGTCGTGCAGGATGATTTTGGCCGGTTCCCGTACGGGACATTTCGTCAACCATCCGTTAACATCATTGTTCTTCCTACTAGACCAAACCAGGTGTCGAACGTCTCATGATCGTTCTTCACGGAAAAGTCAACAGGATATCCAATGCTACCTGGGTTGACTTAGCCAGATTAGGTGATTCCAAGATCTAGGCATCACGATCGAGACTCACTCCCTCTCTCTTGCACCTTGCGGTCTGTCTCTAGACGGACAGTTGTCATCTATCATGGACACGAACGGAAAAACCTTTGCTAAAGACAAGAGCTTCTGGAATAACTATCTCAAAGGCCGCCCACAGGCACCTGATGCTCTCTTCGATCGTATTTTCGACTACCATCAAGCTCAAGGGGGTACTTTCGGCACAGTCCATGACGTGGGAGCCGGGAATGGACCCTATTCCCAGAAGCTACGATCCAGGTTCACCCACGTGATCGTGTCGGATATCGTGGCTAAAAACATTGAGCTCGCTCAGGACCGCCTCGGCAATGATAGATTCAGCTATCGCGCGGCAAAGGTAGAGGAGGCAGAAGACATACCGCCAGGTACTGTGGACATGGTTTTTGCAACGAATGTAATGCATTTTCCTGATCAGCAGGCTGCCATGAGCGCCATTGCGAAGCAGCTGAAGTCCGGCGGCACCTTTGCCTGCGGTACGTTCGGACCTGCTCGCTTCGAAGATGCAACGCTGCAAGAACTGTGGCAACGCATCAGCCATCAAGGGGGCCGTGAGCTTCTAAAGAACCAGGACGAGGCCGAGCAGACCATCAGAGTCATAGCAAGAACGGAGGACGGCAACGTAGCGCCTCTGGACCCTGTTTTGTTCTCAGGTGGCGCCAAGCGTATCTACTTAAACATGGGGAAAGGTGGTTTCACCAAACTCTTGCCGCCAGAAGAAGCCCACAGGAACACCGAACCTATTTACACTGGGCCGAACGATATGGAAATCTTTGAAAGCGAAGAGGGTTGGAGCTTCGAGACTGATCTGGACGGCGTCAAACAGCACATGTGCTCGTTTCCTTTCATTTCCGACAATCTCTCGAATATGACGGAGTTGTTCTCGGAATTGGAGGATTTGCTCAGAGATGGAAGGACAGTTCGAGGCTATTGGCCTGCGATAGTTATCTTGGCAACACGACGTTGAGCGTTCTGACACTACAATGCGTGAATCGGTGTGAGACTAAATTATCTATGTGTACGAGCAAACTTGTTATCGTCAATCGTACTTATCATTCTTTAAAGCTTGAAGTCCAACACACCAGATTATGCCAAGCCACCGGTATGTTTGTTTCTATTTCTTATCAATATCGATTTAAATCTTCAACGTAACCCCAAGACGCATAAATGGGAGAAGCATAAACGGGCTTTGGTACATACAAGAGCCACTCAGTCGACCTGTCTCATCGAACAAAGCGCAGCAACATCAATCTCGAGAAAATGTATCCCAAAATGCGAGACTATAATACTGTGGCGTTTCTGCTGATGAACCAGGCTGCACTTAATACTGAAGCACCGTATTCCCCTGTGACTCGAAGCTCAAACAGGGCCCGTTGATGGCAAATATGGGTGCATGAACGGGAAGAAGTGGCTTAAAAGCCCTATCAGAATACACATGGGGGTTCCAGCCGGGAACTTTGCTCTTCTGTTAGTGTTGATCACACCCACATTCCGCAAATCGAAGCGCCCTTCCTCATCATCAACCGCTTCCAGCATAGCTGCCGCCAGATCGAGATACGAAAGAGGGCTCTCTTCTTCAGTCAAGCTCAATGCATGGCCACGCTGCTTATCCACCGAGAGTGCGCCTGGCTTGATGTAGATGGTAGTTAGCCAATCCTCCTGCGCGCGGAGGAGCTTCTCAGTCTCTCGAAGATCGTTGTAGACGTTTGATGCAGAGCGTAGCAGTATCTGCCGCAACAAATATGGTGTTTTGCGTGACAGCTGGTCGTCGATGGTTGCTGAGGACAGGAGGACAAGCTTGGGCATTTGCCCGCCTTCAGCCTGCTTCAGGCTCTCGAGGGCCTGAATGACGGCAGCGGCAGTGTCTTGACCAAGACGACATCCCGGAATGTTGGCATTGGTCGAGACGACAAGGAAAATGGCACGACAGCCGCGCACACAAGAAGCGAAGAGTTGTAGGTCCTGAATGCTGCCCTCAAAGATATCCACCTGGCTACTGCCTTCAATCTCAGGGAGGAGTCGCAAAAGCTTCGACATGTTGCGGCAGTATGCATGAATTCTCGCATTGGGGCGCTGCAGTAGATTTTGGATGAGCGCGGTGCCGCAGTTACCAGTAGCACCGAGGATCGCATATGTGGCCATCCTTAAGCCTTGTTGCTTCGAGCGTTTGCTTGAGCTCGAGAGAAATCCTGCGTTGAGCTGAGCTTATTTGGTAATTCCTGATCAGAGATAAGACAGTCAAGTTCGCCGCGTCCCATGCTGCTGGTGGGCGCCAAGTTCGACCTTCACCCGGGTTTGCTATTTAAGCCGATTGGACGCTCATCACAAAAATATTCCGATCGAGGCATGGTATCAGGACGATGCCGACGCAGTCACGGCTATTTTCTGAGCGCGGCCTGTCACATACATTACGATATAATCCGACAATGACGAAGGGCGACTCTTTTCTCAAAACACACAAGACAGCCTCATAGTTATGGACCATGGTCAAGCAAGTGAACAGTGAATCGTCTGGAGAAAGACGCAAGTACAATGGTATAAATTTGACTACTATCTACGTTGGAGCGTTTTGGCTGCTCAGATATTTCTGAAACTTGGGAAAAAACTCTTGGTAGAAAGCCGTGTCTACCATCTCTTCGACTTTCTTAATCTCCTTGCCATCCTCTGTAAATGTAAGAAATACAGCGTACTCGTTCGTCCAATTGAAGTTCTCAAAAGGCGTGTCGGCTTTCGACGTTGCATAGATGACCGCCTTACTTCTCACAGGATCGTGCACAATCTCGTAGACGTCTAGCTGTTTAAGGAGTGAGTTAACTGACCAAAGATGACCATTTCCTGCTTTACCTGATAGTTTCTCAGGATTTCCATTAATTGTGGTAAAATCACTTGGACCTCAGCTCGTGACTTGGTTGGAAGACCAAGTGAAAAGGGTAGCATTTTTACTTCGCAGTCGTCGGACCAGTTTGACATCCAGTCTTCAGGTGTCCATTTTTTCCATCCTGCAATGAATTGATCGAGCGTGGCCGCTTGAACATGGGTTGCTGCAGGCATAATGAAATGTCAAGAATAATGTGTCTTTATCCAAAGACTGAGTGAGAATAGCTATGAAGGCGTCAGATCATCATGTTTAAAGAGTCAAAGGAGATCCAATCGTTGGATATTTCTCGAGGCAAGGATGACGCCCCCTTTAGCAGGCATTACGTTGACGTTTGGTAACTTGGTATCGGCATTCACAACCGCAACAAGCCAAATCTTCCGTACCGGTTCAGAGGAACAAAATTCGTTACCCATTAAAGCCTTGTTCTGACCGCTACACGTCAGATGAATGTGGCTGCACGGGAAATGACCCGAAGCCAATCGATAAGGTTCGGTTGAATAGAGGATTCTGCAAGTCGAATTGCCCCGAAGACAATATGCCGATCCATTATTCCCGTCACTCAAGCCCCCACTGTCAATGGTCGGTGTTCGGAGTCAGCTCCAACGAAGTTACTCATATCTATATTTGAGATTGTGAGTTAACAGCTACACATGATTATTATATTGCCGCTCCGATTGTGCACTACATTTAAATATTACGAACTCAGGCCTGGGAAAAACTGAGATCACAGGCACGCCGACTTTTGGTGTGAGCTAGATGGAGTTGTAATCTCCTCTAGAGGATTGAAGATATAAGGTAGATCCAGAGGATGAATCGCACGTCTTTACGGCACTTATTTAATCGGCTTCTTAATAAAAGTCTCAGTCTGGAAGGGTCTACGAACTCCACGAGCTTGACCGACGCTTAAAACTTCATTTCCATTAATTTGGTCAGAGTTACCCAGTTCTTTGTACGTTATGTCGTCACTCGTCGCAATCTAGAGCGATCATATCCTCTCGCAATTTTCTACCACGCGTGTGCCAGGCATAGTGATTTATTTCTATCTCTGTTCCCTGCGTCGACAGGTCACTATACAAACTGCTCTGCTTGCCATGATAGGCTTTCCACTTTGTGTGCATACCTAAGTACGCTGTCATGAGGACTGAGGGGATCGGCTTGCTCGAACTACTCAGTACGCAAGGTAGCTGATCAATTTCCAAATGCTTCGAAAACTTGAGTCAGGGTATTGATGACCTTATCAACAGAGGACCTAGGACTAAGAAAATGAAGATGTTTCTGATGTGCATTGCCTTGTCCTGTCCATGAGGGTGGTCGTAAAGAACCTTAGTATCCGCGATCCCTGCCCATGTCCAACACAGCAGAAATATGCCCAGTACCTTTCTTTCACCCAGAAAAGTCAGGATCCAGACGAAAATACCCGCAGCAAGATTGCGACCTGTCGCCGAAGGAAGGAAGACAATATTCTCAGCTGTTGCTGTGCGAATGCCAAATTGCCTGGCCACTACATGGTATTGATCAGTGAGAGCTAATAGACGGAGACAGTGAAGCTGAAAGTTGGAACCCTTACAGGCAGAGGTGTCAAAGAAGGTGCCCCAGATCCCGCTGTAGACAAGAAGCGTGCCGATAGTAAAGGTTGCAGCGGTAAGGAAATAGGAATAGCAGAATATGATGCTTGATTCTGACATGGTGCCTCAGTCCAAGGCCAAGTTGATTCTGGATTATTTTACATCAACCAGGGACGGTCGATGGATTTTTATCGAATGACCAACATGCGATGTCGAGAAGAGGAATTTTAACGCTACGGTGCGGGATCCTTATGTGCCGTAACACATTATGCTTCCACAAAGACGTGAGCGGTAGAATGTATATCTATGAGATTTGCAATACGATTGTCGATCCACCTGCCTGCATCGAACATCGGATACTTGCATCTATTAGACCGGCAATCTTTGCGTACAGGTATGCGCCGAGCGTAACTCGGAATAAAACCTAGGATCTTCCCGAGCCGTGCAATTGGTCTCTACGTATAGGAGTGGGATGCTAGCCTCTGCACTACGATATTTGCTAGGCGCGTTGATAGTCGCAATAGGACTTGGACGGAAGGAACTGTAACTATTCAACCGCCCCTAATTCAGCTACTCGACTTTGAATAAGGATGGTAGCTCTTTTTTGTCGGGATTTTTTTCCGCAAATGTCTTTTTGTCTCGGATATTATCACCTTGTCTAGGATCTGTCATCGCACGCTGAAGGGACAATCGGCAGTGTAGCGAATCGGCGCTGAGAAACGCATGAGCGCTTGGATACTGGGGCCAAGACAGCCTGGTCAAAGGCTGAAGTGTCTCGCCGGTCAATTTGGAGTCTGAAAAAGCCTATCAAGACAATGCATTGGTAACAATGGCGCCGTCGCTGCCTGCTGCTGTCACAACGCATGTGGGATAGGCAGAACCGTCTTTCTAAACTATCACGATCAGGAATCAGAGGAGCAAATGATTCTTCCGATCCCCGATCACGATCTTCGTACGGCCACTTGGTTGAACCCCATCGCCCGACGGTTGAGTTTTGCCAAGCTTTGAACGACTACCAGCCCAAATGGCAGCCAGGAGCATTACCCCTAAGGCTGGAGACCATCATCCCCGGTGGAGCTCATTCGAACACCAGCGTAGAGCACAATTTTCCATCCGCTTGATTCGGGCCATCCTGAAGTGAATGAGCGGGTCTGTCTGGTACAAAAAACAAATGATCAATTGATATCCTCGATATACCAGATTTCTTTCCGCCCAGAGCTGCCCAGTATCTCGTCTAAGTGAGTGCGATATCGACGCAGATATGTCATACAAAATCGGTGGACGCGGAATAGGTCAGTAGCTCGGAGAAAGGAAGAAATCCAACAGCCAGTCACTGTCAGAAAGCTCGATCGTAGGAATATCCGGGTGGAAAGTTTCGCTAAATTCGTGTAGCACAGGAACATCCTCATTGAGGTTTTGGGGAAGAGAGATAGTGGAAGCATCATTGAGGCCTAAATTTGCCTCTTGTTCGAGTCGAAAAGAACGAAACATCTGAGCGGCTCGAAAGAATATATTATCTTCAGAACTATCGCTGTTATCCAGTCCGGCAGGAATCGCAACTTGTTCCAAGTTTGTGATGACATGATCTAAGATCCGGCGCAAATCCGCCGTCTTCCAAAAATCGTTCCTATCCCAACTCGAGTTGTTAAGAGTTGTGGATTGGTGGAGAGTGACAAGACAGCGGACACAACGAACCAGCTGCGAGCATATGGAGAATGGGAAACCAACGTATGCAGCTGGTTCGATGGTAAAGAAGACATTGAACCAGGATTTCAGCGATTCGAGGCCTGTGCTTAAGGCTTCACGTTGTTGGCCTGTCAATTGGCTAGTTTGAAGAATGTCTGGGCAAAGCGCCGTCTCTAGCCCTGCGCTGTATAAATGTAAAAACACCACCTCTGTTGTAGTGTAAGCGGGAACTATAGATTGCTTAGTATTAGGGAGCTTACTATCGGCATTGGGTTGAGATAGAAGTTTGCTTTTGAACTCTTGCAGCTGTGCGTGGAGGCTTTCGAGGGAGGGGGATGAATGTTGTCTCGTCTGCTCGGTGAACTCCATCATTTCACCACGCAATGTGCACTGGGCTATTCTGTCAGAAATTAATTGCAACCGTACTTGTTGAACTAAGATTTCATCGTTGAAGCATTCTCTTCTCTCTTCCAGAATATGAAGGCACTCGTCCATGTGAGGCGTCCAGCGGGGAGCGTCAATCTTTTGCAAGAAGGTTGATATACTAAAAGAAATAAGCATGTGGCTCAAGATGTGTGAAGTGTAAGACGTACATTGATGTGATTAGGAAGCAGCCGAGCACAGCCCTCCGTTCTTCCATGGTCCGCGACGTAGGGGGCTTCCAATACTTCTCTTTCACACATGGCATTATCTGCGTGTCTTTCGGAATCGGTTTATTAAGTCCAAGGTCGAAGACCAGAGACATTGCAAGCTGAGTGAAGACGGTCAGGAAAGGTTTGCTATTGGTCTGGTAGTGAGCCCTAACAAGAGGTCTTCAGTCTCTGATGTTGCAATTCTGGAGGCACAAAAGCATCATACCAACCGATAAACACCAAAAGTCCCAGGAGGAGATCAATGTTTCTTTCGGATTGAACTACCACTTCTTGCGCTATCATTCGCCGTATCTTGCTGCCCAATACCTGTTGTTCCGAGACGGATTTTGAGCTGACTGCCTTCAGACAAAGCCATAAGAACGGCCGCTCCTGACGCAGTTGTTGAGCTGTTGTAGTAGACGGGAGGTGGATAAAAGGAAAATATTTCAATTTGTAGGTTTGGAAATGGGTGAGATACTCTTCTGCCTCCAGTAGGGAAGACTCGGTGTCCATGTCATGAATGTTAGAAGATACAAGGCTGAACGATGAGCTCAAGCAGTCATCAGTGGTTGGTGTCAGAACTGGTACGTTGTGAGTATTTCCGTTCGGGCTGCTCGAGTCTGAGCTCTTCCCGGACTGGTTGCGAAGGGGAGTATTAGCAGTTCCCTGGACAATGCCACAAGGTGCAGAATCGCCCGTAGAAATCGGGACATGGGTCAAAGTGGTAACAGGACCAGATTGTGCTCCGGCTTTGAGCAGTGTAACGAGGCCGTCTAACTTTTCCTCGAGTTGTGTCGTCTTGGACCTCGCAGGCTTTCGAGGGCGACGGCGTCGGGTCGTCTCTGCTGGTTGGCATTCTCTGTTCAGTCGATGACACCTGATCAAGTTAGCCATCAGAGCCGACGAAGTACGACTTGGGGCCAAGGCCAACTACAGACCTCTCGCAGGAGCTACCAGTGCCCCGAGTAATGCACCTGCATTTGGATCGAGCACAGCTTGCACACGCATAGCCGTAAGGCGCTGAGGTACCCGAGGATGGTAGTGTGGGTTGTGACATTTTGTCTGGGAAGAGAGATGATACTTGCAGTGGGTGGATTGCTTGCGTAGCGTCTTCCTGACACCAAGCAGGTCTACTTGTGACAATGGCAAAATTCCCAATTGAACCAGATCATGCACTAGTAGGCGGGTAACATGATGACTTAGAGCTGTGAGCATCGACGGACATCCCGAGATTGGTATGCTGGCGGATGACGGTTATCGCTTAGGTAAGCATGGATGAGGAAATCATCTGACGTCGCTCGCAGCACGCCAATGCCATACTTTAACCCAACACAGAGTACTGTCTTTGTTGGAGAATCAAAAGACTTTTCCAGGTCCCTTCTTTCCGTATCACATAGCAGTGTTGATGACTTCTGGAGAGGAATGCAAAATCGCTGTCAATATGATTTCGCCGGCTTCGATTAATGTGGGAAAGGACCGGATAAGGAACACAAAACATGGGGGATTTGAGTCACACTCACACGCTACTGGCAACATGGTCATCCGAAAAAGGCTACAGGGATTCGCATTTATAATCTTCTGAACTCTTAGCGCTGAGCAGGATCGATTTCAATTGCTGGTCGGGTTTCGGATTTCGGCATACGAATCCCGACGGGATTGAGAATTCCCTAAAAGGTGTGATGTTGTTTATAAAATCTTGAGCTTCACAAATTTCTTCAAATATGTTAAATCTTTCCTACATTGCAAGAATAGCTTTTTGGCGGTCATTGTGTCAGGAGTCCAAGTGCATCATCCTTGTCAAGTGAAATGGCCTCCACAACGCCTCCTCTTTCCATTAGAGGCCAATCTACCGAGCGGACAATGGCAGGAAAAGGAGATGGAATCTTAAGCTATGCACGGGACACTAGTGGGATGGAAGGACACGAACCAGATCTTTCCTCCTCGTCATATAACGACTCTCAACCGGAACCTGATAAAGTGGACCAGCCCGCTCCAGCTGCTCCTCCGGCCATCCAAGAGCAGCAATGGGTTTCTGGTTTCAAACTTTTTACTATCATGACCGCTATTGTTTTGCCCTGCTTTTTGTTGCTACTCGATACGTCTATTGTTGTAACGGTATGCGTTAAAAGTCGTTTGGTTTTCTTCGCCGCTAAGTGGTTGACGTAGGCTATCCCTCTCATCACGAATGACTTCCATTCTCTACCCGATGTGGGCTGGTACGGTTCTGCCTACATGATTGCAAGGTGCGCTCATTCGACTTGTCTTGCAGCCTGACTGGCTTACATCCCTCTAGTGCTGTCCTTCAACCGCTGACTGGGAAATTCTACATGAACTTCAATTCCAAGGTCAGAGCGATGATCGTGGCTACGTTCCTTTTGTCTTTCACGCGTTTGACTTTGGCGCATAGTGGACTTTCATGACCTTCTTCGCCCTCTTTGAGTTCGGTTCGTTGATCTGCGGCGTGTCCACATCCTCGAAAATGTTGATCATAGGACGCGCAATTGCCGGTATGGGAACCTCGGGTATCCTGAATGGTGCTTTCACTATAATAGCTGGATGCGTCCCTATGCCAAGAAGACCAGGTATGTGTAAGTAGCGGAATTTCAAGACGGATAATTGACGACTGCGATAGCTCTAATCGGATTTGTCACTGGAGGTAGGTCCAAGGCCAGCCGATGCTCTCAAATGTGTGTTCACCACGTCTCCAGTTTCACAGCTTGGGCTAGTGATAGGCCCTTTGATTGGAGGCGTACTGACGCAGTACGCGACCTGGCGGTGGTGTAAGTCACCTCCATTTCCTATTTACGTCAGACTAAGCAATCCTGGATATAGGCTTCTACATCAATCTTCCTATAGGCGGTCTAGTTGCAACACTGATAGCATTCGTTCACGTGCCCGACCAAGTCCCCAAACCGCCTGCCGTGTCAGTCGTTCGTACGCTTCCAGCCAAACTCGACCTCATCGGTTTTGCACTCTTTGCCCCAGCTGCTATCCAGTTGCTGCTTGCCCTACAATATGGTGGTAATACATTCGCTTGGAAGAGTGTGCAGATCATTGGACTATTTTGTGGCGCGGGCGGAACATTCATTGTTTTCTTGGCCTGGGACTACTATAAAGGTGAGGCAGCAATGATTCCCTTCTCTGTGGCCCGGAAGAAGCCTGTCTGGTCAAGTTGCTTGACCTATGGATTTTTGCTGGGCCAAATATTCTGTGTTTCCTATTATCTACCAATTTATTTCCAAGGTGTCAAGGGTGTATCTCCAACTATGAGTGGTGTCTATATACTTCCGATCGTATCGACCCACGTTGTCTTTGCTCTTGCTTCTGGAAAGCTGGGTAAGTGAAACTCCCCTTCCATAGCTCGGAAACGTGCTGATAGGTTTCTAGTTGGAGTAGTTGGCTACTATCTACCGTTCATCGTGGCTGGTTCTGTCCTAGTGACTATCGCCAATGGCCTGCTATCCACCTTGTCGCCTGGAACTTCAACGGGAAGATGGGTTGGATATCAAATCATCGCAGGAGCCGGTCGTGGCCTGGGGTTGACCATAGTGAGACTCTTTTCCCCTTGCAGGAATATGCCATCGCCCACTAACGTTCCATTGTCACTCTACAGCCGATCATCGCTATTCAAAATACCCTACCACCAGCCCAGATCCCTGTCGCCATGGCCCTTGTTATGTTCAGTCAATCGTTCAGCGGAGCCTTGTTCCTCAGTTTCTGCGACACCATCTTCACCAACAGCCTCAAGACCCTTATCCCCGAATACGCGCCTTCCGTCAATCCTGACGCCATCATCAACGCCGGCGCAACGGGATTTCGAACAGTAATCAGTAAA
The DNA here is from genome assembly GCA_021031095.1 of Bathelium albidoporum. Classification (NCBI taxonomy): domain Eukaryota; kingdom Fungi; phylum Ascomycota; class Dothideomycetes; order Trypetheliales; family Trypetheliaceae; genus Bathelium; species Bathelium albidoporum. The sequence goes on from JAGFVP010000065.1 coordinate 62,213, forward strand.
GTACAGCAGGCGGGTGTTTTAGTAGCATATTCCAAAGCTGTCGATCGAGTTTTCTACTTGACGACTGGACTGGCGGCGGCTTGTTTTGCGTTCTGCTGGTTCATGGGCTTTAAGGACATTCGGAAGAAGAATCAGGTGTCGAAAGCTTGAAAGCTTGAACTCTTGTTTGAAGGAGGGGAAATATTTGAGAAGAAGATTTTGGTAGAGAAGGGATAACCTTGAGAGGTTACATTGCTTGTCATCGGAAAGACTACAACAAGGTCTGCGTCAGACTTTGGGATGATGAGTACTCTGCAGGTCTAAAAATAATTAGATTGCGCTTTGTGGCGCGTATAAAAAGAAATATAGTATAATTTCGCGTTGGGTTCGTCGCGACTCTCACTCTATTGCCGCCTGGAACCTCGATTTGTCTCCCTATTACCAACATGATCCCCTCTCTCCAGCGATTGATCCGATATGGTGCCTGCCTTTGGATTCTCAGTCGGCGACTTCATCGCTCTATTCTCGCTCATTAATAAAGTCCGCAAGGCTGTCCAGGAGACCGGAGGAGCATCGGCCGAATATGTTCTGCTTTTGCAGGAGCTGCAGAACTTGCAGCTTGTCCTGGAGCATCTTCAGTCGCTGTCGTCTAACCCGGAGCGTTCCATGAGTCATATCAACGCTGTCAGAGGCACGGCTCGGACGATTGAGGTGCCTCTACAAACATTTTTGGGGAAAATGGAGACGTTCAGGAACACCATGAGCCGTGGCTCCGGACAGTCGCTAAAAGGATTTGTACACAAGGCACAGTGGGCGACGGGTATGCAAGAAGAGATTTCCAAGCTTAGAGCCGCAATTACGATGAAAATCGTCTCGATCTCTCTCTTGATCCTGATGCCAGTGATGTGATTGAGTGCACTTCGTTGAAGGCTTCCGGCACTTGGCTTACACTGCCTCTAGGGCCACCACGAGCCGAATAGATCGACAAATCGGGGCATCGCAACGTCTGATGCAGAATGTGAGAGAACAACTGGAACAAGATAGCAAAAATACGTCTACGCAGCTAAAGGACATTACGTCCGAAGTTTGTTCGATGAATGACCTATCTTGACTGGAAACGCATAAACTCCTCAGAGTCTGCGCTGGCCTTCGCGTTGGTGTCGAACATATTGAAAAGAGACAGCGATTCCAGTCAAGTAAGACCCAGAGCAATCAGGCATTGGTCAAGATTGTACACCAGACTTCACTTATAGAGAGAAGTACGGAGTCGCTGAAAGCATCTATGTTCCAAAGCATTGTTGCCGTGGACAATCTCTTACAAATGTTCGTCATAGCTTGCTAGCCATCATGAGTGACACCAGCTAAAGTATCAAAGGTTCTACAAATTCTCGAAAGAAGTTTTGGAGCACCTGAAGAATATGCAGTACGCAATCCATCAAAGTTCAATGGTGTCATGGCTGACTTGCCGAATGTCAGCTCGACCAGTCTCGAGACATATGCCCTGCTTCGCCATATGCAAGATCACTTAGCTTTATCTTCGCACAACATCGAAACCGATAATATCATCTTCACAGATATTTTGTACCGAAAGCGGCATCTACTATATGCATATTTCTGCCATTGGGAGGTAGGCCTTCTTGTACCTGCATCTCCAAACCTGCAGTGTCCGAACCCTTATTCGTGATCGCGTCTCTACGCCGAAATCAACGTTGCTGATCTTGATACGGATAGGTATTTCAAGCTATGCTTATCTGTGACTTCAAAGGCTTTCCAGGACATGAATATGTACGCAACGGTTGGTTCAGTCTGGCACATGCGGGTCAACCAAATTTCATACTCGGGGCCGGAAATTGGCGTTAAACTGTTTCCCCAGGAACTCACATCGAAATGGCTGTCGTGATTAATTTCCAGGGCGAACGATGCAGCTGTCCTGGTAACAGCTACACCGAACGTTTCCCAAGGGCAATACCGAAAGCACGATTTTTCCAGTGGTAAGCCATTTTCACGAGCGCTTGACTGGCTATCTGAACTAAGGAGAAGCACATTTAGCTCTCATTCACAAAAATTTTGTGTGTTATATGGACCGTTCATAGTAGATCAAGAGTCTTCCGCCGTCAACTCTGACGGTCTATCCGGAGCCCGACTGGCTACCTCAATATACCAGAGAGTCGGAAGAACAACCCTTAATGTTTTTCGAAAGATACAATGCCAGTATTTCATGTCCTCAGAAAGCATGATCAAGCTCAACGCTTTGAAGAAAGAAATCATGGAAATATCTAACCTTACGAAGGACCTTAGGAAAGTGCTCCAAGCAGCAGAAGCATATGATCGCCGGTCAATCGGTCCGGGAACCCAAGCAGCAGATTTCATGAGAAAGCGCCTAAGAGAGAAGCTAGTGGAGTGGGATATAAATTTTGGACCGCCGACGAATCCAAAGAAAACCGATGCACAGCAAATAATGAGGGAACTAGCTTTTGATGATGCACAGGACCTGCTCAAATCAATAGCTCGTGATAATGCACGGCAACTGATCACAACCCTGGCTTCCGACAATAGACCTTAGACCCAGCGCCGCCCGTCACTTACGGGATAGCTGGCCCATCTGGATACCACACGCTGAAGACATTCACCACTCCATGGACCATATGGAAACGAGTTCGCTTGAGGTTGTGCCAGGGAACTCCGAGCCATTGAAGGTGTAGTCACTGTTTAACACTTTTCACTTGGTGTGTATCGCATATCCAAGTGAGTGCGAGATCATGGGAGGTGGGAAATCCGCATGCCTTGCCATTTTCTGCATATGCTAGCCCTTTTATTCGGGCTGCCTGGCCTCTGCTGGCGTTTCTCAGAGCTACAACGTTGAATACTCAGCTCTCTCCCGTTCAAGCAACCGCACATTGTTGAAAGGTCGAGACTTGTCATGCATTTCCAAAAAAAAAAAAAGGATCAACCGGGGCGTCTCCACCTGATCGATTGAAGAGCAACCTTATACAACCGTTTTTAAAATTTCGTAAGTGCAAGCTGCTCATCAATGACTAGAGTGCGCTAGAGCAGACAAGCTGTCAGACGATGCCGAATCTAAATCTTGCGTGCGCAGATACGTGGATATTGCTTCAGCTTTTCGCCTGGTTAAAGCTTCACTTGCATCCAGACGTGTTTGATTGAACGCTGTGAGTTTGCTGCCCCGTTCTAGGAGTTTCAGGAAGTCTGCAATGTCATCTTCGCAGGCAGTGACAGAACTGGAACTTCCGCTATCATCTTCGTGCTCAGGAAGCAGATCTGTTTCATCTGGTGGAAGTTCGGGCTTGTCTGTAGTGGGGAGCAAAGCTGATGCACTGCGACTTAGCTCGCTACGCCCTTTGGTTGACAGACCGGCAGCTCCCAAATCACTAAGCCTGAACAGTAAGGGCTCGTCATCATCTTCGTGTACTAGATATCGTTGCGACAGAGAGCTTGACCGCCGTCTGTAAGGCTCGGGCCCAGATGTGGTGGAAATGTCAGAATTCGGTTCCATCTCCGTAGCATGCTGTTCCCCATGTATCGAATGCCGATGGTGGATCTCGCCCTCATGCCGATTGTTCATAGCGTCAGGCGTATCGCTTGTACCTAATCGTGAGGGAATTGCTGGAACATAAGGTAGATATGATAGATTCCGTGTAGAGGCAGATGATCTTGTAGCTAATTCCCCACCTTTGGAAGGATATTTTGCCTCTCCAAGAGCTTCCTGCTCTACAGGAGGGTTGCCACCAAATGACATTCGTGGAGCTGATCTCGACCGCAAAAGTCCTTTCAAATTTCCGTTCTCTTCGGCCGGTATCAACCTTTCTTGTTGTGTCTGATTTTGTGTGATCCCAATTCCAGGTTTTAATTGATCAGGAGAAATATTGTGTTCATCGCCTTCACTGTGCATTGCTGTCACCGCCAGTGACAGCAATGGCAAGTCGACGACAGTGAAAGACGAAATCACATCCGGATCTGATGCAGCTGAGTACTGTGCCTGCCGAATGGTGTTCATCGACTTTGATTCGCCACTGCCTTGTCCTTGGGGCTCTTCTGATGGCGATTTCGGCGAATACGCAGACATTTGTGATTGACTGCGTTGCAATCGCGGCAAAGTATCCATTGTGTCAGATTGCTCCTTTCTTAAAAGAGTATCGTCGTGACGAGTATCCTCATAGATGGCCGATTGGATCTTCGAAGTCTGTTTTGTATTCCATGTGGCGAGCTCTTCAGATGATGATCCGACCGAGGCATGGGTAGCTGATGCTGTGGGCTCGTCATCCGGAAATGAGTCTTGGTGAGCGATTGGCTTGAACCATCCATGTAGCAACGCTTCTTCTGCAGTCAGGCGTTGATCTGGAGTCGGCGCCATGACTTGTCGAATGAATTCCTCTGCCATATTGCTGGTGTGACGCTCCCGCAATCGCGCCACTGGGAATATGCGTGGGTCTTGCACATACTTAAGGAGCATGCCTGGATTCTGGAAGGTAGGCACCCTGGTCATGAGTTGGAATGCAATCTCTCCAAGCGACCACATATCAGCCGCTTTATCAGTGCCTCTCTCCCCAAACCCAAGCAACTCCGGTGCAATAAAACCCAGCGTGCCTTTAAGAGAGTTGGAAATGCGAGACTCTTCTCCGATTCGTTTACTTATACCAAAGTCAGCAATCTTGATCCACCAGTCTTGTGGCGGCTGCGATTTGATCAAGAGATTCTAGTCCCGATCAGTCGAACTCTCGTATGAGCATGAAGGTTGTAAAGGGTGCACAAACTCCAGGTTTCAAATCTCTGTGGGCGAAATCATTATCATGCATAAAATTGAGTCCTTCAACGACCTGGTGAGTTATCGACGCAGCCTCGTTTTCCGGCAGCTCCGGTGCATGACGCAAATAATGTGCCAAGTCGCCTTGTTCCAGGAATTCCATAGTAATGAAGAAAGAATCCTTCAATGCAAACCAGCCAAACGATTTGACGAAACAACTGTCATATTGGTAATTGGTAAGCAACAGTCCATTTGAGGCTGGTTTACAACGCGCAAAATGGAAGTCCACACCTTTTCGTGAGAAAATTTTGCAATCGCTTCCAATTCACGGGAGAAGTTGTCTGGTCGTAGACGAGTGGAACTGGTCATCGAAATCTGCTTTACGGCCCGCAACTCGCCTCTACGCTGTCCGTGAACACATTTCTCGAGCCAAACAGCGCCGAAGCCGCCTCCTCCAACTCTTCTTTGCCGCTGCCAGAACTCTCTTCTCAGGACCGGCCGTTTGCCATGCTCAGTCCTCGCCTCTGGCCTCTCGTGAACATAGTAGCCACGGTCGGACCATGTCTCTAATTTTGAGTCCCGAACAAGATCCGAGAGCTTGATCATTGCGGGATTCCCTCGTGGATAGTCTCATGATGGGCCAGGTCACTCCTGTCGCGCGCGCCGTTCGGGAGAAGCCCACACGCTAATGTAGGCGAACAACCTCGCGAATTTTGTCTTCACCCGTGTGTGAGGCTGAAGGCCAGGCAGACCTTCGCTTACCTAAAGGCGCCAATGCATTTATGAGATAGCTCAGAGCCTCAGCACGGCAGGATCGCTGTATGACGCGTGAGGCTGAAACAGACGAGAGAACAACTTGATGATCGCCGTAGTGAACTCAGATGTTCCCGCGTTAGGTTTGAGAGGACCGTGACTGAATCTCTTTCAATGAGTGTTCATGTGTGCCGCTTCGCCTCGACGCTTACAATCTCGTACCTCGGTCGAAGGTGCTTGAGTGGCCATGTCTGGCGCTGAGCTTGGCCTTGCAATTGTGGCTGCGGTCGATTTATGTCTCAAGTGCGTCCCATGGAAGATGTCAGAGAACAAAAGCTCATATGAGCCATCAGGTATAGTGAGAAATTTATCAAGCTGTACACAGCCTTCCGTCATGCCGAAGCGGAGATTGCGGAACGGATCATTCGGTTCGAGGCGAGCTGGTTAAGAACCAAGACTCAACTTACGTTTATTCAGCACATCGCTACCACTCTTGACACTGAATTTCAAAACATCCAAAATGATACACTCAAGGTACTGGCCAACAAATTAGACCTTGCTGGATCAAAACTCGAGTCGACGTTACGAAAGGATGAGCAGGGTCAGGTTAACAGATGGAAGTTTGCAAGGATGAAAGAGAGCCTCGACAGAATCATCGATGACTTAGAGGCCTGGCAGAGGATTTTTGATCCCTCTTGGTATCTATTGATGAAAGTGGCTTCTCCTCGAATTGACGAGGAACTGAAGCAGCGAAAGGGAGATCCCGGTCGTGCTCCAATCTCTTCTGCTCTTTCACTGCGGAATGCACTTGACGTCGATTCACGCGCAAAAATACCTGTTTTTCTATCGCAAGACGGTCTGAATTCTACTAAACTCACTAAGATTGAATTTAGTTCCGCGTTCCTTGGAGACCGTGGTTCCGGCAAAGAAGTAATCCTGGATCGATTTCCTTGTCTTAATAATGCCGCTTCGACTGAACTCGATCTTATAACTAAGAACATTCGAGACTTTGCAAGAAAACTCCACAGTTTTGATCCCTCAACTTTTCGGTTGCTGAACTGTAAAGGAGTGGTGAAACATCCTCAGCCCAACAAGCTAGAGCCAATGACCTTTGATTTCATATTCCGGGTTCCGAAAGGGCTCTCCGAGCCTCGAACTCTCAGGGGCTGCCTACTTGAGCGCAGTCACAGACACAACCTATCCGATCGCTTTCAATTGGCCACCGAGCTCGCAAAATCGATTGCCTATGTACATACTTTCGGCTTTGTTCACAAGAACCTCCGCCCAGAGACTATCCTCGTTTTTCAGGATGGAAGGTCAACGATTGGCTCCGCTTTTCTCATTGGGTTCGAGCGGGTGCGCCTTGGAGATGGCTTCTCAAGCAACCGTGGCGATCCCGATTGGGAAAAGAATCTTTACCGGCATCCGAACCGGCGCGGCCGTGATCCACAGGACACCTATGTCATGCAGCACGACATCTTCAGCTTCGGAATGTGTCTGCTCGAACTGGGCTTATGGGATTCTTTTGTTGAATATCGAAGCACCCACGGACCTGGACCATCAGAGATCCTAGGACTGGGCCCACACCAGCGTGCACTGGATGCACAGCCAAGCCAGGAAAGATTGCTCGATCTTACGCGCAATGTGTTGCCCCTGCATATGGGAACCAAATTTGCTCAGATCGTCGAGACCTGCCTAACATGTCTCGACGAAGAGAATAACGACTTTGGTGACAGGCGGGAATTCGAGGATGAGGACGGTATACTCGTAGGTTCACGATACATTGAAAAGGTAATCGCTTTTGTTGTGAATTAGAACCTCGCTAATGGGCTAGATTCTCATGAGACTCGCTGAGATTGTCGTCTGAGTTGTATCCCAATCGCAGAATTTATTGGCCGTCACCATATTTGGTACGTTTACAGATTGCCTGGGCCAGAAAACCCTCATGACGCGATTTCTTTACCTTGTGTGATCATCGTACAATTTACGTCTGGCAGTCTTCTCATCAAAGGCAACTTCGAGATGATCACAGCTGCGGTCACTCGACCAGCAGGCCAGAATGCTTGCGGCGCTATGCAAGTTAACGAGTACACGACTCGTCTCAATTGGTATTCATCGATCCAATTATGCGGTATTTCAAGCTTACCACGTGATGCATGTTCACTACAATGCTGGAGCTATAAGAGGCGAGCACAAGGTTCTAGCTACGGCTGGGGTTCAGATAGTGACCCAATGATAGTGACTGGCCACAGGACTCAATGTGATGTTTGCTACAGACCATCGCGGCGTGCCCGGGTTTTTGTGCGCCCAATTGCCCAGCAGCCTCAATCAATTTCACACACCAATGGCATGAGAATATGATGGTGTGGACCCTGTCTGGCACGCATGTTGGAGTTTCCCATGGCTCCTGGCGCTTGGGGACCAAGGCTAAGTCACAGCTTCAGTGGATTGTCTTTGGAAAGCTGAATTCCATGCTCGTTTCGCTTCGGTGAACTCGGCGCGGTTCACGAATGTAGCACAAAGCAATTGGGTATGCTTAGAAGTGTTAGATCATGTAAAAATCTTGTAACCTTAGTGTAAAAACCAATGGTTGCAATATGACAATCTGAGACAACATCTAGCTTGTTAACGCGCACGGACGCTCTCACTATATGAGAGTTCTCCTCCTTTGGGTACCTAGATATTTCTTGTAATATAAACAGGTATCAAGTATTGAGGAGCGTGATTGAAGATTTTCAAGGCCCTATCTGGACGAATGACTCTGTCTGTATTGACGTGTGTTGATGGACTACGTAGATGGGCGTTGAAGTTGTGATTTGCCGGCGGAGCTGATTCGCATCGTCTTTCCAATCTTGAGCTCTAACAGCCCTCCGAAACTTGCATCTTCTTCGAGATACCCAAGCGATATCGCCCAATCTTCCTACCAACCCTTGCCAACAACTTGCCTAATTCCGCAATCTTAACAGCCTACTGGTCCCGCACTGCCGCTTCTTGAAAATGGCTCGCATAATCGCTGCTGCAACTTGCTACGCGGCCGCTTCTTCGAGCCCCCGCGCGTATGAGAACATTGCGAACCTCAAGAACGGCCCTCGTACGGACCGCCATTCGTTTCGGCTACCATTTGTCTCAGCTAGGCGGTGATTCTGCGTTCACATATTTCAACAAACCTGTTCGCTCCCCTGGCTGGAATCTGGTGATGGCGATGGCGCTGTGCAATGCAGCTGGAATTGATTCCACCAACGCAATATGCTGTTTTTGTTGAGCACGAGGTTGCAGTGGGCTCTGCTCTACGTTCTCCTACCTTTGCAGAGCGGGGCAGTTGTCGAGCAAGGTGAGCTCTGCATCTGCAACCATAAAAAAAGGCAGAAAAGGATATCTAACCATCGGGCAGGGCCTCAGAGCGCGGTAGCCCGAGCATATAGAACACCCATGCCGACTGTCTTGTCATCGACACTGCCAAGTCCCTCAAATCCTTCGATCCTATCATTGTCATCTTCACCGTCGACGGCAAACCATGGTGATAAAAGCTTCATCATTGGCGATTACGTAGCCTTGGGCCTAAGCATAAACAAGGCACGCCCGGCAGCATCCTTAGCGATATCGGACTTGAGCAATGATTCTATAAATACAACGAGCGGTTTGCTATCTTCCCCCAAACAAACGCCCTCTACGACAAATAAAAATCTCGGAAATAGCACATCCAGCGCGACAAATTCAGAATGGATGGGAGTTACCAGCTTGGCTCCCAGTTATAATGTTACCAACGGCAGTGGTGAATGCTGGGAAGCATGGTCAGCGTGGTGGCTTGCTAATTCCACGAACAACACCATGGCTCCCGTAACAACCATTGTATCTTCAACACCCGAAATAGAGACTCTCACTTATTCGGCACAGTCCGCGTATTCCGAAAGGCAGCTCGACGTCCCAACATACTTTGTTACTGGAATTGAGAACGGTTATACAGTTGAGACATTTACCTCCGTATATACAATTACCACCTACAAGTCAGCTCAAACCTACCATACGAACCCCTCCTCGCCATCCCCTCCTCTGTCCTGGATGGCCTGATCCGGCGTGGTCTTCCTGCCGTGCAGATACCCGCGGCCTCTACGACCCCCCTATCGCCCTGACGCCCGCGACCGTGGCGGCTCTCCCGACGCCATAGTCCGCAAAGCCAACGACCGCCAGCCCGGTGCCCGTCCAATCGGTCGCCCAGCTGACCTCGCCGCCCCAGACGAGCGCGCCCGCTTCAACGCTGGCGCAGTTGTCCTCCGCATCGCCGGTGGCCAGTTCCACGAGTCTCGGTGGGGGATTCCACGAGTTCGACGGCTCTGCTGCCCTGCGCAGTCGTCGTCCACAGTGCCGGTCGTCAGTTCTGCGAGTGGTGGCGGTGATGCTGCGAACTCGGGCTCTGCAGCCGGTCCATCTCTTGGAGATCTTGCTGGATCCGGTGGTGGAGCTGGTCCAGGCGCGGCTGGCGAAGGTCGTCATTCGCGTGTTAGCGGTGGAGGAAGGTGGTCCGAGCACAAACTACGGAGGTGAAAACCCAGGTGCGGCGGGCAGTGGTGCCCTAAGTGTGGCGGGCGGAACCGGTGATTCGAGCACCTCGTTCGCCAGCGGTAATGACGGGTCCGCAAATGGTGGCGGAAGTCGCCATGGCGGGAACTCGGGATCCAGCTATTCAGTTGTGGTCACTGATACTCCGAAAGGTAGTGACCCGGCCAGTCAAGCTGGCAGTGTCATCGCAAGTTTGCTTGGCGGAGCGGGTGCGCAGGACGCGCCGACTGCGACCATGACAGCGGGCACCTATTCAGGAGCTATGGGCGGTGGAAATCCGCTAGTATGGTGACGTTCTGGATCGGCATCTGGTTCTGCTCCTGCATCAGGACCCAGTAGTGGTGGTAGCAATGGCAACGGCGGGAGCGAGAGTAACCGTCATGCCAGGGGGTTTGCGAGTATACTTTCGGTTCTGAGTCAGGCTCTCCAGCCCGTATCTACCCATGGTACGATTTCTGGGAGTCAAGCAAGCTCCAGCGGCTCACTAAGCTCAGCAGGCAGCAACAGTGTTGAAGGCGGTGGTAGTACAGCGAGCAGCGGGAGCTCAGGTGGCAGTCGAGTAACTTTACCGTATCCTGGAGGTCTAAGTCCTGAGGTCTCTAGAATTGGAGATAACGGGAAGAAACCTGTTCCCTCTGGACATCACGATGGTGGTAATGACGGCGCAGCAGACACCATCGTTGGACCATTGACGATATCTGCAAATCACTCAAGCTCTGGGAGAACCGTGAGCGGCTCTATCCTTGGAATTGGAAGCGCGAAAACTATCGCTGGCACCCAATTTCTGCCGGAACGGAAGGATTTGTTATTGGAGGACCTGGTTACACTCCGCAACCAAGCCAGCTGATCGTTGCCGGCGGCACTGCTCTTCACCCGGGTCAGAGCGTAACTATCTCGGATCTGGGTTCTGGCACAAGTAATGATGGCGTCCACTCCTTACCGTCTCAGACTACCGGTATTATCTATGTGAACGGGCCAAACAGTGTCCCAACGCCGTTCTCACTCGATGGTCAAGGAGCTACTATCAACGGCGTATCTATGAGTTATGCCCTTGGTGGTTGAAACCCAATGGCATATGCGGTCGAGAGCGAGATCGTGTTTTCCGCAGGTGATCAGCTATATACGGCCGTTGTAAGGCCGAGCGGAAGCAATCTTGCAATCATAGATGGGAGTGCAAACACGACCCTAGGCCGCGAGGGCGGTGCAGTAACGATGTCCGGCGTCACCACCAGCATTGCCTCCCCGGGCATCGTTGCCAATGGTTCTACAGTGGCATAGAGCACAGTTGCCACTGCCCAAGGCCCGTCGGTTCCAGCATCTATAGTCTCATCAACCGCAGCTGAAGATGCCAGTTCTGCTGTTGGGGACGCTGTGGCAATGAATGCTACTGTTGGCGGAGCTGGCACAAGTACCACTGCATCGAATACATCAGGCACAAGTGGCGCGGTGCCCCACAAAATCCCCGAGTCATTAATCGTGGTTGCAACTGCAGGACTTGTCATGATAATGATCGTTACGTGATACACGTCATAGCATTGGGTATCATTCACCACGGCTGTTGACATTCCTTCAAAATTGGCCATATCGCAAAGTGCAGCTGCCTCGCTTAACATACTCTCGACTTGTCGTCTGAGATGAACATGATGCATAGCATGAGTTAGCATTGAGGTTGCCATCCCTGAGAGGTCTTCACGAAATGTTTCCACGCCTACAACCTCGCTAATCCTACTCTACATCGCTTGCCCACAGTCAGGACAGAGGTCGGTGACGTGAATGGTTTGTATAAGAACGGACTCACTCATGAGTTAGTGATATGACTCGGGGATCAGTGGCTAAATGCGTCGAGGGCCGGGGGAAATCTGCATTGAAAGAAAGTAGATTGCCATGCTGGAAAATCGAAGACTTTAATCGCCTAAGCATTTATCTAGAACTTTCAAGTGGAGGATGATTGTACGTGATTACGCAGCAAGTGCCAGCTTGCCCTTGGCGTATAATCCTGACTCTAAGCATGAACATTTCGCCAGCTCCTGAATGGTATAGGTGATCTAATCCATCCTTCAACATTGTCACTCGCATGCAATATCCCAGGTCGCATTAATTTGAAGTCGCTTTTCGCACCACAGCGGGCTTCGCGGTAGACCTTGATCACAAAACCTTCGTCCACCACGTACAAATGGCGTGCTTCCTGCTCTCCGACCGTAGTTTGGCAGTGAAGAGGGTTGATACCTACATTGTCGCCGAGGCAATTGATTGGTCCGCCCCCTTCACCCAGATCATCGTATGCGTAAGTCCCTGGCTGCTCCTCTTCCTCCTCCTCCTCGGACAGGCGCTTTCCGACCTTGGTATCCTGCTTTCCGCAGCGTTTATGGGCGTGTGGGAAACGGGACGGAGGAAGGAGAGGGATCTCTTGAACTTTGGCCTTGGCAACTCCGTTCTGCGGTCCAGGCGTCGCAATGGTGAGTATTGGAGCCACGAAGACACCAAGCGTGAAATAGATTGAACGCATCTTGTATGTATGAATGAAAATATCGATCCACCGGAATTAGATTATTTACCAAAACGCTAGCAGAAAAGAAAAAATTGGTGATAATATCGGTACCTGCTGTGCCTGTTTGTTGACAAGTATTCCTCTTCCGAGTGTACCATAATCGCAAATGAACTAGTCTCGAGTTTTTGCTGAGATTACTAGAAGCTGATGACATATTCATTTGCATGATCGTCTACGGAGCTCCAGATCCGAGCTTGGCAGAACCAAAGAAGGTAAAGTAAACCGCCCAGTTCATCTTGAAAGCCAGCGGTTGGGCCTAAACTTGGTGGCCGCAACCAGGACTGAGCATCAACACCCGAGGTTGCCTGGATATAAAGGGAACGTTGCAGAAGCAACAATACGAAGTGATTCACTCCAGTGACTTTCTCATTACGAGCCCGGCCGATCAACAAGGGGAGATTCACTGCGTTCAAATCATCTGGCCTCTGCAACACAGATACCAAGCACGGCTTAGCTCGGTGCGCACTTTTGCATAAATTCAGCAATCATCCTGATCGCCGAAAACGACAAAGAGAGCTGCATCAAGGTGTTGCATAATTGTGCCTGGTACTTCGACGGCCATGCAAACATGAAGTTGATCAAAGCCAAACAAAGACATTTAGTGAATGTAATGATATCGGATTTATTCCACTCCGAAGCGTCTGGCGTCTTTCCCTGGACACAGGAACGCATCTCACCATGGGATAAACCATATAGGTAGGTATTCTGAATCCAAATGCCTATGACGCTGTAAAATCTCTCGTGGTTCTTAATTGGTCACGTCGTGTTGGCAAGCGCCCCGAAAAATACGGCCGGCCACATTGTCACTACCCCTTAATTGGCGGAGACGCTCATTTTTATGAAGCAACAAGACCCTTCCATTCACAGCAGTAATGTCGAGCTCTTTTCACTTTCGCAATCTCATAGAATAGTTCGATATGATTTCCCGAGTCTCACCATGATGTTGAGAAAGTCGTCGTCAGACCCATAATGGCCAGACAAGGCGCGCTAATTTTGTCAGACGACGCTGCCACACCCGTCGGTACTCACGATCAGACGACTTCAGGGTCCCTAGCCGACTGGAAGATCAGTCGGTATACGGGGCAGAATAATCACAATGTATTGAAGAATATCTGGCGAAGATGCGCCAAAAGGGGTCCGTGCTTGTGGCTGTGGCTGGGCGCCAAGGCGCTCAGCATATACGTATGTCGTTAAGGCAACTTTGCTGCTACCAACTGCTTTTAATTATTTCAATTAATGCTTCTGCCTTTTGAATAATACTATTGTTTTAATTTTTATTATTGTTACTTTTCTTATTGCTAGTATTGGTTACAAGTTCAAAGCAGTTGGTAGCAGCAAAGTTGCCTTAACGACATTTCTTTTGTCACCCCTGATGCTGCAGAGCTACTCTGTACAGCCAAGCCACTCGCCGCAGCTTATCGTCGAAGCGAGACCTGCCACTGGCAGGCAGTGCGACTCTAACTTGGCTTGCGTAGCCGCGTGATTCGAGTCTCTTTTTCCAATGTGGTAAATGCGCGTGAATTTCAGCCTTGCCCAGCCCCGCGGACGTATGCTGCATTCAGATATATAGCACAAGTCTCATCGAAAATTGCATGGGCTGGCCTCCGTCCTCTTTCGTCCTCTAGATGACAGCCACCCTTCGTACAGTTTCACAGCGCTCTTCGCACCATCCTCACACCACTATCTCCGCACCTTTCTCATAGCGCCATGTCCGCGTCATGGCAGAAGCCTTAGCGACACTCGGCATTGCCGCTAGCATCATTCAACTTGTCGAATTCGGCGCTAAGCTCCTCAAGCGCCTCAATGAGTTCCACTCCAAGTTGGACGAGGTCCCCAAATCTTTCCAAGACATCAAGTCACAGCTGCCTCTATTACTCGAACTTCTTGAAGGCACGCGGCAAGAACTACATGCTGGCGTGATAAAAGACGAAATAGAAATAGCACTGCAGCCGACGATCAACGGATGCGAAACACAAATCAACTCACTTAATACCATCGTCAACAAAGAACTGCCATCCCCTCATGATTCTCAAATAGCCAAGACTAGGAAGGCTATTTCAAGTGTATTCAAAGATGCAAAAGTCGAAAAGATCACTTCAGCTCTTGGAACCTATATCCAAACCCTGACCTTCTATCATGTTGCCGTGCGGTCGACTCTGAACCCTTTGAAAGGTAGTGGACTTTATCCCTGCAATACAAATAAGCGTGCTGACGTCCTCCAGATGAGAAGCTGGTCAAAATTCGTCAATGGCTCTCGGCGCCAGACCCGTCACCCAACTATCATAAAGCACTCAAGCTCAGGCAGGCTAACACTGGCCTCTGGTTTCGAGATAGTGACCAGTTCACGGAATGGAAAACGAGCCCTTCATCATCGATCTGGTTACATGGTATCCCAGGTTGCGGTAAGACTATCCTGAGCTCTACAATCATCAAGACCGTAAAACAGCAATGCGAGAATGACCCTGGTAAAGTTGCTGCGTACTTTTACTTCGACTTTACCGATCCTCGGAAGCAACAATCAGAGCTTATGATCAAATCTTTGGTTACTCAGCTCTCGCACCAGTGCATTCAAATACCAACTACGCTGGACACATTGTTCGGTTCCTGCGGAAAGGGAGAGTCTCAGCCCTCAGCCGAGGCTCTACTTGACGTTTTACAGCAAATGTGCGGTGCATTTCAAGCAACATATATCATTCTTGACGCTCTAGATGAGTGTAACGATCGTAATGAGCTGATGACAACGATCAAGACGTTTTTCGAATGGCGGCTGAATGGATTGCACCTCCTCGTGACAAGTCGACAGGAGCGAGACATTGAAGTACCGCTCAAACGTCTCATTGACGGATCCAACATCGTTCCGCTACAACGCGATATTGTCGATGAAGATATACAAAGATATGTCCGTCACAGATTAACTGTCGATACCAAGCTGGAGAAGTGGCAGAAAAATCCCGAAATTCGTACAGAAATCGAGGTCGCCTTGATGAATGGAGCTCATGGAATGTATGTATATGACAACGTCGTTAGGAAATATCAGTACTGATAATACAAAGGTTCCGATGGGCTGTATGCCAGCTCGATACTCTTGGAAATTGTATTAGTCGAGCAACGCTTCGGAGATCGATCAAAGAACTTCCTCCGACTCTAGACAAAACGTACGAACGAATCCTTTGCGCTATCAACGACCAGAACTCGATTTACGCCCTAAGAATCCTGCAATGGCTGGCATTCTCTGCGAGGCCTCTCTCAATGGAAGAAGTTTCTGAGGTAGCCGCTCTCGATCCTCGGCGTCGTCCTATTCTCGATAGGGATGAAATTCTTGAAGACCCTTTGGATGCACTGAGAATATGCTCCAGCCTTGTTGCCATTTCTCGAGTCCATCACGAAGAATCACTGGACGGAACAGAGGCCCCGCCGCCTACGAGTATCTTAGTCTTGGCGCATTATTCGGTCAAAGAATATCTCACCTCCAAACGCATCTTGCAAAGTTCTGCAAGTGCATACACTCTACAAGAGATTGATTCGAACACAATCATCGCAAACAGCTGTATCGGATATCTGCTCCAGTTTCAGAGCGCCGAATCATTCTGCGAAGACACAATCACGACTCACAAGCTTGCTCAATACTCAGCACAATTCTGGATAAGTCATACTCGGTCATCTAATAAAGATATGACCCAGGAGCTGATCATGGATCTATTTTCAGATCGGGACGGGGCGTATCTTAATTGGATTCGCATACACGATCTGGATGACTGGCGGAACAGAGCTGATGTGAGTAAACGGACAGCCACTGTTGCATCGCCCTTGTATTATGCTTCCTTGGCGGGGCTGACAGAAACTGTCTGTCGGTTGGTTTGCGAGGTAGACGTCGATGTCAATGCGCAGGGCGGATATCACGGCAGCGCACTCCAGGCGGCATCGGGCGGAGGCCACGAGATGGTGGTGAAACTGCTGCTGGACCGGGGCGCCGACGTCAACGCTGCCACGCAGGACGGATATTACGGGAACCCACTCCAGGCGGCATCGGACAGAGGCCACGAGGCGGTGGTGGAGCTGCTCCTGGACCGGGGCGCCGACGTTAACGCGGCTACGCAGGATAGTGAGCACATCAGCGCACTCCATGCGGCATCGCGCAGAGGCCACGAGACGGTTGTGAAGCTGCTGCTGGACCGGGACGCCAACGTTAACGCGCGGAGCGGACTGGACGGCACCGCACTCCAGGCGGCATCGGACGGAGGCCATGAGGCGGTGGTGAAGCTGCTGCTGGACCGGGGCGCCGACGTCAACGCGGGGGACGGCAGCGCATTCCAGGTGGCATCGGGCAGAGGCCTCGAGGTGGCGTTGGAGCTGCTGCTGGACCGGCGCGCCGACGTCAACGCGCAGGGCGGACTGTACGGCAGCGCACTCCATGCGGCATCGTGCAGAGGCCACGAGACGGTGGTGAAGCTGCTGCTGGACCGGGGCGCCGACGTCAACGCGCAGGGCGGAGTGTACGGCACCGCACTCCAGGCGGCATCGGACGGAGGCCACGAGGCGGTGGTGAGGCTGCTGCTGGACCGGGACGCCGACGTTAACGCGGCCGCGCAGGGCGGAGTGTACGGCACCGCACTCCAGGCGGCATCGGGCGGAGGCTACGAGGCGGTGGTGAAGCTGCTGCTGGACCGGGGCGCCGACGTTAACGCGGGGTACGGCGCCGCACTCGACGCGGCATCGTACGGAGGCTACGAGGCGGTGGTGAAGCTGCTGCTGGACTGGGGCGCCGACGTTAACGCGGGGGACGGCAGCGCACTCCGGGCGGCATCGCACGGAGGCCACAAGGCGGTGGTGAAGCTGC
>JAGFVP010000065.1:79748-123541 GCA_021031095.1 Bathelium albidoporum
TGCTGCTGGACCGGGGCGCCGACGTCAACGCCGCCACGCAGGACGGACATTACGGGAACGCACTCCAGGCGGCATCGGATGGAGGCCACGAGGCGGTAGTGAAGCTGCTGCTGGACCGGGGCGCCGACGTCAACGCGCAGGGCGGCACCGCACTCCAGACGGCATCGGGCGGAGGCCACGAGGCGGTGGTGAAGCTGCTGCTGGACCGAGGCGCCGACGTCAACGCGAAGGGCGGACTGGACGGCACCGCACTCGACGCGGCATCGCACGGAGGCCACAAGGCGGTGGTGAAGCTGCTGCCGGACCGGGGCGCCGACGTCAACGCCGCCACGCAGGACGGACATTACGGGAACGCACTACATGCGGCATCGTTCAGAGGCCACGAGGCGGTAGTGAAGCTGCTACTAGACCGAGGCACCGACATTAATGCGCAGGGAGGACAGTTCGGTAACGCACTACAGGCGGCATCGTTCGGAGGCCATGAGGCGATAGTAAAGCACAAAGCAGTGGTGAAGATGCTACGCGACGCGGACACCACCGTCAACGCGCAAGGTGGACAAACTCCATCAGTCGGCCATCCCCCCAGCCTGACCAGCGGTCCAACTGCTGCAACATCCCACGACAGTTTCGATTTTGAAGAGGGAATATACAGCGCAGGAGCCGAGGCTATTCGAGACACGGAGTCCTCGGTGTCTGTCTTAGATGGCGTCCCCGAAGACGACATAACTCACATTATAAGGACCCTTGGCAACGCCATCGTCAATGTGCTCGCTGGCTACTGTTTTAGAATATCTAGCTATGTTCATACCCATGGCAAAGGACTTCTCGACATAAAGCTTATGCAGTTTGCCAAGGCTGTGACGGAAGCTACTCCACGAAGTAACGAATATGAACAGAGGAGAAATGCTGCAAAGGCTATCTTTTGGCATCGAGGGGCCATTTTGAATGAGCTTTTCAGGTCGGTGTTAGCAGTTCTGGATCAGCAAGTCATTGAACTTGCAACGGAGGACTGGAATGAGGAAAACACATCAGGCTTCAAGCGGGAGAGATTTCGCGGCTGGCAGATCGATGTCTCCGATGAGGGCCAGACTTCAGATGATCATAGTGCCATCTATCAGGAGCCAGCTGATGATGCCGAGAACATGGAAGCTCTCGAAACTAAGGAGATGGAATACGAAGAACCCCCATCAGCTCTCCTCAATCCACAAGAATTCGAGACAATTCGTGATTATTTGATAGATCGTGATGAGTATGCAAGTCTGAAGAACGGCGTTAACAAAGTCGCAAAGCATTACTACCGAGATGTGATGAAGGAACAAGACAGGCTGCTCCGTAACATCATGGACCCACGAGCCTTCACTTTGGAGGTGGAATATCAAATTCAATGGGACCTCCATCAATATCTTCAGGAACAGTACAATACCTTGACCTTGGATCTGAGCAGCATTCTAGTCATCACTGGTAATAGTTCGGACGCTCAAATGACAACTGTGGGCATGTACTTGAGGCAAACGTGGCCAGAACACCCCTACATACTCCTTGAAAGACTTCAGAACTGTCTTTCAAAGCACCCATCCACAGAGCACGCTCACAAAGGTATGTTAATTGTACAAACCTCTAAATAGGTTACTAACTACATGGAGGATCACTTCAACGAGACAACCAATCCATTGAAATTTCCGTTGGCAAGCATGGCGTAGTTGTTCAAGTGACTGGCCCGTTTCAATTCTCCTGTACTATTGGACAACAACTTGCTTGGTTAAGTGCAGTCTGTCGAAGGCCTTCTAGTGGCTTGCGCTATTGCGACCCCGTGATTTCGCTGGCCAAACGCGACAACTTTCCCAGGTCACTTGTTGAGATTCGATACGATATTGAAGAGTTCGACAAAGATGAGGAAAAACTCTGTTGGCATTCGCTGATGGCAGATGCTGTTATAGCGACGGGATTTCCAATTGCGGATCGATCTGAGGAGAACAAGGGTTTACAGATCCCGATAGAGGTCATGGCAGCAATCGCTGGGGTGTATATGGCTATCGACATTGGGACTGGCTTCATCTTAAAAGGAGAAACGATAGCCTTTATACCTGTCGACAAAAGAGGCGACTATGTTCAGTGACATCTCGTGAA
This sequence comes from Bathelium albidoporum, assembly GCA_021031095.1. NCBI lineage: Eukaryota > Fungi > Ascomycota > Dothideomycetes > Trypetheliales > Trypetheliaceae > Bathelium > Bathelium albidoporum. The sequence continues at coordinate 81,876 of JAGFVP010000065.1, forward strand.
GCGAAACGGAGAGGCTATAGATGACAATTTTCTCAAAGATATCGAGGTGAGACCATTGTCACGGGACAGACTTAATGACGTGGAGATCAATACGTCCACTGCTTTTCTTGGCTGGGTACCCAAGATTAAGAATTATGCGGGTACGTATCATGCTGATTTAGGATGCACGATAATTGACTAACGTCCGTAGCCACTGACGAGTTGGACTATAAGCTGATTGGTTGGTCAGGCAGCTGTCACACGCCAGAGATGACGGTATCTATCTCAGGAGCTTCGTTCTCTTTCAGCAGATTCATCGGTGCTAGCCTGAACTTTACTTTGGGGAGAAAACAGTTTCTACCGATGTCCCGAATCATTACGGATTATGATGATATTCTACATGATTTGCGCGACAGAACCGTTATCCTTTACGACACAGCAACTAAACGAGGGTGGCTAATCGACGCAGAACGGGCAATCCTCCAGATAATTTTGCATCGAACTAAAGGTGAACCGGCTGGCGACACATCGAGATCATTCCAGATTGCAGATCCTCACAAACTTTCATCAGCTATGTGGGCTATGAAAAACAATGAGCGCGTGCAAATCGGCAAAGGATGGGACTCCGCTGAAGGGAAGGACACAATTCGTTGGTTCGCTACCTTGGTAAAAGAGATCAGGGAGCAACTAATTGAAATAACCGAGAGGGCGCGTTCCGAGTTTCAAAGATGTTACCCTCACACTGATGTTGCACGTTCGAGCCGTGGCTTCGTAGGATTTGAATATATGGCCTTGGTAGAAAGAGCGTCGGACTTTCAACCAATGAAAGTCGAGCCTGCAAGTGAGTGCGGCGTGTGGTCCCGCCTCGCATCCGACTTAAATTCGGTTATCTTACTCGGTCAAAATTTTCAAGAGATATTCTTGCCTTTCGACATGACTTCCATTTGTCTACCTTTTCAGAAACTACCTTCCGGGAGGAGTTATCTCGCGATTGAAGCTATGAAAATCAAGCAATTCCTTAGGAGAAACAGCACGAATGCCCATGTAAAGCGACTCACGGCCTGGAATATGACGTGGGTCACCTCAGGTAATATTTTTCAACCCTGTCAATGGGCAGGCCAACAGAAGTGTTCTTGCAGCCGCGTACAACAACTTCGGAAGACCCACAAAAGATCCAAATCGGAGGATATCGGCGATTTGTGCCTTGATGGAGCCATCATTTTCGGCGCCAGGATACCAAAACGTCTTGAAAGAAAACATAGGCTCTCGCAACCGACAATAGTGCATTAAAAGGTACCAGCATCAGAAACTTGTGGGAAATGGACATGAAATCGCAGCCTAATTACGGACAGGCACGAGACGAGTGACATTACTCAGCAATGTGAAGGTAGTGCACGCTGAGGCGTACGCTGAATCATCCTCTTACTTTGAGAGGCTGCGAGGCTCCCCTCCCGCGTCCGGCGAAACTTGCGGATTACGTATTCCTTAGCTAAGACGGCTTTGAGGCTTCGAGCCGTATTGTTTCCTCATAGACTTTGTTGTCAATGCTCCGGACTTCGAAGAGGCTCCCATGGCCGCGTCGAAGCTGGGGGAAACAGTCGAAGCAGCGACAGACGGCATCAAAGGAACGATTGGCAGCATGACCAACATTGCAGTAACCCTTTTCACATACTCCGAATCCTACCATAACTCCATAAATCCGAAGTCCACCCCAGGGATCGGGATTGCGAGATCTATTGGAGATTTCTCTAGTCCTGCAACCAAGCTTGTCACAGTGTCTGTGTGGGTCTCTAGGCTTCGAGAGTTGAACAAGGACGGAGCCGTTGACTTTCAGTGACTTCCTGCACTCGAGATTCAGACCATGACCGAACGCGGCCCGCTAACCAAATACGATTCGGAAGAGACTAGATTAGCAAGCACGACGATGTCTTGCCTAATTTCACTAACCTCCGATTGGAAGGTATCTCATCAGAGAAAAGGTCTGTAAACAGAATGATCTAGCTGGTGGATCGTTATTGAAGGGGCATTGCAAGGGGCTTTTCGCATCGAGCCTGCTTGTTGGGATTCGGTAAAGATGGTCTTGCGCTGGACAGTTTAACCCTCTTACTTCATACTTCACGCTGATGGTCCGCGATCGATTTCAAGCCAATCGGTCAAAGCTCCAAACAGCAGCACAGCAGTCAGGTTCTTGCCAGGCAGAAGTGGTATCCCAGACCCTCGCAGAAAATCACGCTCGGACTAGGATGGTTTCCGTTACAGTGTTTCCAGCACCTTGCAAGTGCCTTATGCACACTGTCATAGAATCAGCTTCAGAATACCGATCGGGGGTGACGCAAAGGCGGGCTTGAGTTGGAAGTGGAGGTCCAAGAAAAAGAGTCCGTTAACTGCAAAATCCCGCTCCAACTTATCGTATGCTCATTTTAATTCTACTTCTTTTAGCTTCCTGCTCAACTAGGTATCCGCGTCCTGCTCTTCTTCGCTCACGTTGTCCGAGAGGTCTTCAGGAGGTCCTCCAGATATAACATATTCATCGGAATCGCAGACCCTGGGTTCAAACTCAAGATTAACAATGCCTTCTATACCAGCCATGGTACAAAGCTCATAGAAGTGATTGGGGTTGTGTTCGGTCCAATAATTGCTATCAGGCCATTGGTTCTTCTCCGAAACTTGTAAGGCAAAGGTATTTAGAAGCGGTGCGCCTTTCCGCAGATCGAGGATCCATTTTGTCAAGTGGTTGTCAAGTACTGTGGGAGTCCATTTGTAAGGCAACCAATGAGCCATATCATCTGAGAGGCAAAGGTAGTGTAAGTGGGGTGGTAGAGTATCAGACAAAGCTGGGGCCTTCTCGGGCCAAAGACCGACAAGTAATGCTAAAGGGACCTCAAGACGTTTGAGCTGCGTCATCTTCTTTAAGTGGCTTAAAGTCCCTTCCGGACCGAAGTTGATACGTTGGTCCTCGTTGGACCACGCTCCGCCATAGGGATTCTCGCCATCACCCCAGTAGATAATGATTTCTAGCTCCAACAAGGATCCAGAGCAGTGCAAGAGAGCTTGCGATATTTGGTCAATGGATAGATGCTCTCGGAGAGGCAACCCTCGCGTCCTTTCCCGATCCTCGTAAAACTCGAAGCGAAATTTCTCCAGATTCGGCGCCTTTGTGAGAAGTTTCGCAATCTCTTTGCCGTCTAAGAGACTTGGATAACCAAGCGTCAGAGACGATAAAGTCGGCGCCTGAGCCAAATTGCAGAGTTGGAGGGGAATAAGCTGTGTGGGCGGCACGTCAATGTCCACTTGCTCGATAGAGGGCAACTGGAAGATACCCTGGATTAGATCAGGCGCAATTGATACCACATCAGTTCTCTCCCACATCTCGCCCAGTTCAAAACCGTCATGGAGGAACTCGAAGTGTTTGAGTGAGCGAAAACTCGTATCCAGTTGCAACGCAAGACCCTGAAATTGGATACCAAGACCCAGATATCTTAAGCTTTTGAACCGGGAGATAAGAGAGATATACTGCGCGTCTGATTTGCTCGCGAGGGGTTGTACGAGCGTGTCGTCTAGCTCCAAAATAGGGTCCCACTCTAATGGGAAGACGGCGTCATCCTTGTCGCCTTCGTTCAGTGGATTGGGTTTACGCCCAATCAATTCGAGTGTGCGACATGCTGCTTCGAATTCGGGATGAGTATCAAGAAACTGGTTGATACTCACGACGACCGGCTGGCCAAGTGTATCTCGGTGGCGTTGAAGCACGACGTGTCTGAAGAGATGTTGACGCGCGGGCAGGAGTGCAGCATGGCAAGTGAGACAAACTTTCAGTAGACCTGATGATTCGAGGAAGCCAAATATCAGATCTAGTAAATACTCGTCAAGGTCAAGCAAGACGAGCATGGTGCACGCTCGTGATAATGTCTGTAGGCAGTAGTAATTGGAGCGACGAGAAAAGCGATTTTGCTATGGTGCGGCAGAGCCAGAAAGCCGGGCACACCGTTCGAGCGCCAGGCCATGCGACAGCCTCAAACCCAACAAGTTTTCTGACGGCATAGAGATGTCCTTCTGGTCGGATCTGATCGCGCAATCTGGCACTTCCATATTTTGGATGATGATTGTGGTTGGCATGAAGAAGATGCGGCTGGCTGACCGCGTTTCGGCTCCCGCGACCTTCCCCTGGCCAACGCCAATCCACCGATCATGATGGACATGATGCGGCTGAATCGAATGAAGCTACACACTAAAAGCAGACTGTCATGAGATACGTCAAACTCATCGCTGCTCCAGTTGCCCCTTGACTATTGGCGCAGGAAAAGATTCCGAGAACTCAAGCCACAAAACAACATGACACGTGCCAAAGGAGAGAGCCATTGAGTGTGTAGAACGACGGATCGCTCAACCCATCCCAGATAGCCGATAGCACTGCGCCGCTCCTTCCAGATCTACCAATGAAACCGTTAGACACGCTTACTTGTTCATTTGAATTCCACCAATGGCGATCGTGGACGAAGCTCTTCTGTCTATTTTGCTGTGGCCATCGTCTTCAATGCCTTACAAAATGCCTACAAATTTTCTACCCTTTTTACCTACTACAGCTAGATCCTGTGGACAGAATTCGACTGATGTGAAGCCTATACGTTTACCAGTCAGCACCATGGGTGGCAGCGCCAATCTTGCCAAGATTTCCCACATTAGCCGTGGTTGGGGTTGGGAAAGATTCGGTGCTTGCCAATTACCCAGTGCGGCATCCAAAGGGTGCTGTTGATTGCGACCGATCCACCTAGCGTCGTCCCTCGTAGTCAAATAATGTCCTTATCGGGCTGAGATTTGATCTTCCCATTACTGTAGCTCATGAGCACAAGACGTCTCTCCATCAAGCTAATTGTGCTGTATCATGACAGTTTTGCGTCCCACACAGGCCACCACGGAGCGGCATCGCCTCATAACGCCAATATGATAGGCTGTATAGAAGATTCGACATTGAAAATACGTATATTTTCAGTCCGGAGCAAAGAGTATCGAATAGACCTATAAAAGACATGTTCTCTATCTCTCGCAACTGTTCACTGTTATCTGTTTCATCTTGGGGTTTGCTTTCGTCTCTGGTCGTCTGCTGTTTTCTGTCAATTTACTTCTTGCTTTCCAGTGACAGACTGGTTCTGCACCTCTACCACTTGAGAAGTCAATCGCTTGACATTCTGTAGTATTTTTACTTGGATCACTTTGAGGTTGCCACTGCAATATGAGTTCTCGGCGATTCAAAGCTTTCAGTCCCGTTACATTCTTTATTGCTCTACTTTTTCTTTTCACACTGGTATCTGGTGCCCCGAAGGGTAAGAAGGGCGCAACCAAGGTTCCCGCTGATCCAAAAATCGCTCCCGGGCAGTATGGTATCATCTTGGACGAGAATGCGGCTAGAGTCAAGGCCTACATTTACGATTCGATGATCGAGTATGAACAAGATTTGGTGGAGGCCGGGGAGCCCATCAAGGGTTCTCATGCTTCGGGTAAGTTTCAGAGGATGTTTGCATGCTTGCGCGATCGAGTTGACTCATATGCGGCAAGATATTCATATGAATTACCTTGTGAAGCAGGCTTATGCGGAGTACCAGCAATATCTCACAAAGGTCGGTTCATATCCAGCATTGCCTTACGTTCCTCTGAAACAACTCTGTCTATGAGCTCTTCTTAAAGATCGTTGGGCGGGTTTCAGTCGTACATGGCAGATCAAGCTCACACGTTTGGTGGTCGGGCTGCTAACTGGGCATTAGATCGATGCACAGTACAAAGAAGATTGGGCCGCGGGCGACAGCAATTTTCGAGCAGCAGTCATAGTAGCTCTAGCTATCAAGACTCCAGAGAAGTTTGCCACACATACTAAAGCCAAAAATCTCATCTTTATCGGATCCTCGGCGAAGGGACAAAACCTTGTCTACAAAAACCAAAAGCAGCAAGAGAACAGAGAGAAGGTGGAATCCCTTGCACCCGAAATCAAGACTTTACTCGAGGAATGCGAGAACGAGAAAAGCTACAAACATCGCAACAGTGCATCCTGTGGAGAAATCAACGCATTAATGGCTTTCTTCAATTGGGCGCAAGAGAATGGCATTCCTGCTGAGGAGGCTATCAAAGCGCTGCAAGCCAAATCTAGGAGTGTTGCTTGGTGGAGACCTCCTGTCAATGCCCCGAAGCCAAGGCAGAGGACAGGTGGGGCAGGTAATGTTCAACAACAAGGTGAGTCCAGCGGCACCAGGAAGAAAGGCGAGGGAGAAAAGAAAGACAAAAGAATGGAGGGACAAGGAGGTGGAGCCGGTCAAGGAGGCGGCAGGGGCAAAAACAAGAAGTCTCAATGGGAAAGGCAAATGGAAAGATTTAACAAGTTTCCCCAGGGTCAATACAGGGATCCTTGCTCAGAAACTGACGATGCGCAATTGCCGCCAAACCAGCAAAAAAATGGTTTCGGATGCGACAAGGTCCTACAAAAATTCAACGTCATCACTGCACAACGTGTGGCTGACGAGATCGTCAGCGAAGAGGGGCCCAAGCTACTCAAAGGCCAGGAAATCATGGGTAAGGTCAAGGTCAGCGTCCTCTTGCCCGTTGCTGGGGCTGGGGCTACTTAGACCTGGAACAGGATCTGGGGAAGAGGCCGCGCGACGGAATGCAGGCCAGCTAAGGTCAAGACCCTCCAAGCCAAAAATCCCGGAGGCCATTATATCACATTCTTTCACGTCGAAGGTTCTGTTAGATCAACACCTGCAACTTGCTTTCAAGACTGTGGAGTCAGTCTCTCATTAACTTCCGCCACTCTGTCTCAGGAAGTTGCATACGCCCGGACGGGCGCCTTAATATCTCCATACTGCATCAGCTAACTCCTATCTTGTGTTTCGAGGTCGCAATTTATCGTTCTTTAGGATATACATATTGCAACTACACTCTTTAGTGATATTACTTCATTCAACCCCATCGAAAGTAAATACACTTTAACGGGCTTAAGACCATCCTTCATGGTGGCAGTACAATCAGATCAAACGCTATTTGTTGTGATGAAATCTCTGGTGGGCGCACACAATGTAAGTGCCGCCATAAGTTCGGTTGAGTCCTTGACAGGTTCAGAATCGGAGGTAGCGGAATCCCTAAATATGGGTAATGGAAGTTACCCAAATCGAAGACAAACCTGACTTCCTCAGCCGCGACCGCACAAGAGCAGTACCACTGTGTTACGGCAAGAGTGCACGTGGGCCCTATCTGGCACGTGACAGCCCACTATTTACGCCGCTCTTCCTCCACATCTTCACCTTCTCTTGGATAGTTCAGATCAATACAATACTTGCGCTTCACCACTTGTGTCCTCAGTCCTCCTGCTTCCTAATACACTGGAAGACCAGGCTCGCGGTCAGAATTCATTGTCTTCTGATTCCTTCCTTGCCAGGCCAGCTCTTGTACAACTCATCCATCATCTCCGAATAACAGCCACAGTGGCACCAACTGTCTCGAGACCGACGTCCTGCTGAGCTCAAAGTAGGTCTGTCAGAGGCCAGTTGACTGACATCTGCGGTCAGTACACCGGTATGACTCGAACGACCGGTCTTCCTCTTCTAGCTCTTGGCTCTCTTTTGTAAATATCGGCCTAATCCTACAGCGACAAATCCTCCTGCAAGCACGCCCAAAACAGTGAAAGCGCCTTTATCTTTGTCTCTCTCCTTCGCCAATGTGTTTTTGTATTCGTGTCTCAATCTTCGGTGAGCTTCACGCATTTGATTACTTTCCCACTCGAACCAAGAGGGGTTATTGGCCCAGTCGCGATCCATTGGATCAGGTCTTGAGCCCCAGAGAGGCGCAATCACCAGAGGAGCCAGGACCATTGTTTCCTTTCCAGACGTGAGAGGTTGTGCTGTAAGGGCATACGGCTCAACCCTCCAGGCATCAATGGCTTTCGGTCGATTGATTGCCTTATCGACATACTCAAGCTGATTGTGTCCAATCTCGTATGGGTTTCTGCCATTGGTAAACCTTGGCTGCAAGGCTTTATGCAGATCTGTTGCGAATGCCTCAAAGGCACTCTGGTCTGTAGATAGATAGATGAAGATGGACTGCTGGGGATCACTGGCAAGAAAACAGCTCAGGTCTGCCTCAAGGAGAATGAGACCTTGATAGGTCTTGATAGGACGTACGGCCAAATTCACTTCCAAGCCTCGGCTTGTCAGGTTGATCCCCTCTTGCAAACGGCTGGAGCCTCGGAAGGGCGTCGATCGTGTACCCATCATCTGCGAATTGTAGAAACAATCGGGGGTAGGGGCCAAGATACTGCATATTCGGTCTGTGACCGCACGGGGATTCCAAGATGGCAAAGGCGGACCATGGAGCACCCACGCAAGGATCGAGTGATCGGTGGAATACTTTAAGATGGCCTCCTGCAGACGCTCGAAAGCCCGCCACCCTTCCCCATAGATTGGTGTCAAACTAATATCGAAAATCCCGATCAAGGAGTAGGCTCGGTCCTCGACTTTGGACGTTTGCCGATGCGCAGCCCAGCTCATCTTCTGTGCACAGCTAAAGTCTTGCAGGCTAGCCGAATTATTTAGCATGGCTGGGTTGATTCTGGTGATCTCAGAAAGCAGGGATGCCAAGTTGCCTTTTGTTCCAAGTAACTCCCATTCTGAGTCAAAGAACTCGATTTCTCGCGGCGCAATTAGTTCCTGCAAAGTCCAGCCTCGCCAGAACCATCGGCACTTTCTTAAGCCAAGCTGGACTTCCTCAAAGTTCGAAGAAGGTTGGAAAGTGTAGTCGGCCAGGTAAACATAGCAACACGCCGCTTTCTGATACCATTCAAACATGGAATTGATTGCAGCTGACTCCTCGGCGGAATCTTTCTTATTAATGCAGCAGGTATCGACCCAGGCCCATTCATAGCCGGCTCTACCGGCCTTGTTGCAGAATCCACGAAGCTTTTTCCAGGCTTGAGTCTTGCGTCGCGCACGGCCTGCTTCCAGATCGTCCAAACTGATCTCATTATCTCCCTCCCAGGTATGCGAAAGGATCGCATATTGGACACTGCCTGAGCTTTCGAACGTTTTCAATCGGAGATCTCGGGTACTCAGGAGCCGCATGGTTGAGGAATGGCTATCACTTGCTCTCAGAGAACGAAAATCATGACTTAGAAGAGCTCGTCAACTTGTCATTGCGGAGGTCGTTGTTGCCCGGAGGCAAGCGTCGCAGTGTGGTGCTGCGCCGCAACGATGGGCTGGGATCGGCGATGTGGGTTTCTTCATGGGTTCAGCTCCTTCCTGCAGGTTAGCCAAGATTAATTAATCTACGGCAAAGCGTTGATAGTTTCCATTCCATATCCAGATGCTGATTGGATCGATCCGCTTCTCGCCCCCAAAACGTCTACTAGGGCCTCTTTTCGACTCGGTTCGTCCCGCCTAAGCTAGGCTATGTAGGTAACTAGCTTATCTCAGACGGTACGCCGTAAGAACCGATCATCTCAAAACCAAAGATCCGCCACACATACATATTTGTTAGTAGGTGCTTACCCAAGACAGCTGTTCGCACAGATGCTTGAGCAGCTATGCTGAGCCAAAACACTAAGAATTAGATTACTTTTGCTTCAAACGGCTTTGATGTTACCTTAATATGGTAATTTTGACAGCAGTCGCTTGTTTCTATAAATGTTGGTAGAAATAATGCTGCTTATAATCAAATTTGTATGCGCGGTGCACGGTGATCGCGGGGGTTTGAGACGGTAGCCATTATGGCGGACCTTGAGACGCTGTCTAAACCGAGAGGCTGTCCGGACTAAGCGGTTCCCGGTCCTATTCTGGACTATGGCTTAGTAGTTCCGGCAATACTCTCCCTTCCTCAAAATTCCCCAGGCCGCTTGAGACAACTGAATATCACAGTTTCCATCAATAGCAGTCTCTCTGCACTGCACAATGTCTATGCGTGAACCAATCATTCACCATAATCATTAGAAGATTAAGTTCTGAATATCAACGAAGCTGCATTTCAAGCTGCTATAGAGAATGAATACATTGACTTGCATTCCATCTGGTCTGTTCCCTAGTTCTGACCCAACCATTCCCGTTTCCTGTCACGTCCGTGACAACTAAATAACAGCGACTTCCGTCGCCGATTGCTCCAGTTCCAACACGAGGATCGGTTCAGTCCATTATTTCCAGTTTACTTTACCCGTGCCGTCTTCGTGAACATGTCCGGTACCAAGACGGCTTCCTCTCTCGCTCAGGAAACGGACCGAAATGACCGGCTTTGTTTCGTTCCGATCGTCATGAGACTGGTGTAGATGGGTGCCTTTGATCTCGGCTTGGGTGACCTTCGAGTGCTTTTGCACAAGACATGAATAACCAATTCTACGACTTGACATCGTTTCAACTCACCGTGTTCTCTACTTCTTCACAAAAAGTCTTTAGGGTAGAGCGGAGCTTAGCATCCTTGAAGTCTTCCAGAGCCACGGCTCCAACGAAACGAATGAGCCTTTTGGAGGTGGCAGCGAACATGTTCTAATCAATAGAAAAGATCGATCGTATGGAATTAATATCTAAAGGAGGGGAAATTGCTGGGTTCAATATTGGGATATTCTTGAAAGGAGCTGAAGAACAGGAGAAATTGTTCCAGGAAGGAGACAGTGAGCTTATTATGTAAAGAGCCATAATCTTTGATGCCTTTACCGAAGTTCTAGTCAAGAAATAGATGATATAACACCAGCTTGGCCGCCGAACTGACTTCGGTCGTTGCAAACTGAGGTGAAATTTTGGAAAGAGTGGTTGAAACTAAATTGGGAGCATGAAACACGCAAAACTTCTGCCTGCTTTTGGTACAACCTGCCTCGAAACACTGTGTTACCTTATCACTAAGTCGCTTTTACCTCGTAGCTGCGTCGTTCAATCAGAATTCATTGCCGTAGGATTATCCTTGAAACAGCTGAGCTCGGGAATAAATTTACTCGCAAAAAGCATCGCTGAAGATAATTTGAAGCCGGTTTCCAAGCGGTTATGTGCCTCATAATTCATTGGAGTTTGGGAAATGCGACGAGGAAGTCAAAGTGAGTCAGGCCCCAACGGAAAATTCTTTATCCGCTTGTCATGCACCAAAGGTCTTTATGCCCATAGAATCAGCAACTCTCTATCATGATGGTCTCCACTCAAAGCTTCTTTCGGCTTTCTAGTTCACGTTTCAACCCTACGCGACGCTTTTCAAGAGCCATTCGAATACCTAGAGTGGACATCACCGAGCCTTTTGAAGAAGAGACGCTTCCCTGGTACAAACCGGAGCAATTCTATCCAGTGCATATCGGGGAGACTCTCAACTCGGCTTTCACAGTTTTAGGAAAGCTCGGATATGGTGCCTATTCTACTTCTTGGCTTTGCCGAAACTTGGAGTATGCGAACCCCAGAGTTTCTCCTTGCTTATTAGCTGATCCGCTCAACCGAAACCAGGACTACGTTGCGATCAAAGTGTGCACTCAGGAAGCAGCGAGGTTAACGCGTCTTCACCATGAACTCCAATTTTACGAGCATGTCAGCAGTATAGATTCGAAGCACATTGGTTCAGCTTTCATTCGACCTCTGTTCGAGGTGTTTGAGATCAGCACTCCCACCGGCCGGCACTTGTGTCTCGTCCATCCTCCCATGCACATGACAATTCGCGAGCTTCAGTACAAGAATCCGTCACATCGATTGAATGAAGCACTTATGAAATGGACGTTACTGAATACATTCCGTGCTCTTTCATTTCTCCATGATGAAGCCCACGTTGTTCATACAGGTATGAATCTAGATAGTGTATTGCCTTTGCCCAGCTAACATGGTGCCATTAGATATAAATCCCGGGAACCTTATGCTAACAATCGACGATAAGTCTCTACTCTCTGACTTCGAAGAAGCCGAACATGAAGACCCATCCCCACGAAAAGTCATTGACAATACTCGGACAATATATGGTTCGCGCAAGCTCGGTCTGCCCAGAGGCGTTGAATGGGGTCAACCTGTTCTATGTGATTTTGGAGAGACTCGAATAGGCGACGTCCACAAAGGCCTGGTTCAACCCGAGCTGTACCGAGCGCCAGAAGTGTTGTTTGGTATGCAATGGGGGTCCAGCATTGATATTTGGAGCGTTGCTGTAATGGTAAGTGGCCCATCGGCAGTTTTGTCTTCGCGCTTCTGCCTGACATCATCGTAGATATGGGATTTATTCGAAAATCAGCATTTGTTCAACGCCCAAGACGAAGAAAAGAAGTCATCAGCGACCCACCACATCTCCGAGATGATTGCCTATCTTGGTATGCCGCCACTAGAGTACACACGTCGAAGCAATAACATGCGACATGTCTTTGACGATGATGGTTTGTTCGAGATACAATTTTATGGTAAGAAACCCTACCTAACGGATCTTTTAGGACGCTGGAAGTGGGCCGGCAAATACGACATTCCTCCCATTTCCCTCGAAGCATCAGAACAGAATCTTTTCGGCGGAAAAAAGCAGCGATTTCTCGATTTCGTACGCTCGATGTTGCGTTGGTTGCCGGAAGAACGAAAGTCGGCGGCTGAACTACTAAAAGATCCCTGGCTGAATAGCGCGGCCACTTAAGGTGGCTTTTCCCAAGGCTGACAGGTGATTATCTGGTTGACATATAAGTCAAGTGCCAGCATACTCTACAAACGGCACACATACATTTTCAGGAGATGCATAACATGCACTAGTACACCAAGGGGATCGTCTCGTGGCATCAGCAAGCCACTGGTGACGATGAATCACCAGCAAACACTCTGTGGGGGAGGACCCTAAAACCTGGGCACTGATGCAGGTCTGCATAGGCTTGATATGCTCTCATGGCATGTTTCAAGGTGGCTAATAAGACGACAAGGAGCACCCGGAATTAGGATCACAAGTGAGATTGATTGAGCGAGACTACGAGCAGTCTGAAACGACTACCTATGATTAATCGTGAGTCTAGAAAGAGCGTGAGCTTCTTGAGCTGAGGTTAAGTTGAGCAAATGTAGGTATGAATGCTCTGCTATTCTTCATCACCATTCTGTCCATCTTTAAATGTGAGAATGAATAAGGCTGGATTTAGAGAGGCATGTATTGGTTGCGGGATATGATATTCTGATACGTGGACAACCCCGCTGGCCAGATACGGTACCATTTTTAGGACCTCCTCAATCTGCTCGAGGTCAAAATCAGGCACTGGCAAAGCTTGATCAAGCTGGCTCATGCTCTGCTCAAGACGAATCACACTACTAAGCCACTGCGAAACAGGGGCCTGATTTCGTGATTTCGTACGAGATCTCGTTGCATGAATAGGCTATGGATTTAGAGTGTAAGACAAGGGTTCTCAAACGAAAAGGTAGCTGAGCAAAGGAATGATAATACCAACTCTGTGACTTCTAGATATTCAAAAGCTAGGTACAACTGCCGCCGAAACTCTTAGGGCGGCATACGTCATCCTGTTTGTAGAGCATTTTGTCATCGGGAGTCTTGCGTCGCGCCCGGCCTGCTTCCAGATCGTCCAAACTGATTTCATTATCCCATTGGAAACTGCCTGAGCTTTCGATCGAGATTCAGGAATGGCAACGAAGATCGTGACTGGCGATCAAACAAATGGAGAACTTAGAAAAGCTCGTCATTTCGAGGTCACTATTGCCCGAAGGCGCAACCTCCGGTTCGTCCCGCCTCAGCTAGAGTGCAAGACAACCTGTTCGACTATACTGTTTCAGCATTGAGCTTTCCCTCAGCAACCTCCCTATTCCAAAACAAAAACCCTACCCCTCACTAAAATTTAGTGCGAGCAAAATCACTCAACATTGAAGCCAACTATTTAGTAGTACAATTTTTGACTTTTTATTTTATCTGTATTTTACAAATATTTTAGTCTTAAATTAGATATTAAATATAATTTGAGATGTACTTATTTCTTAAGTTGACTAAGCTTTTAAAGCTGAATTGGTCGAGCTTTGGTGAGGAATGAGTGTGTCTTTGGCGGCATCAGCGTCCGCATCCTTTTCGCCTCGATTTTCCAAGCCAGGACGACAATTACTTAGCGCATCGGCAACTTCCATTGATAAAGTTGCTGCAGCAACAGTCTCAGATCAGGAACTGGTCAAATTTTGCTTTCATCTTTGATTCAATTGTGAAATGCAATGATCAGCGATACAACCACTGCCCTGTGGGGATTTGCAGTAATTTTTCGGGGTAAATACCCCTCTTGAGCTGTGTACAACACAATTTCCTGGCAGACAGAGCCGTCAAACCATTGCTTAGCAGGGCTTGCAGCATTGTCCTCTGAAGTTGGACAACCTGATTGCGGTGAAGGGAAATTACGACAATAATTATCATTTGCCTCAAAAAATAGCAATAGCAATTAGTAATAGCAATTACTTACAGTACTACTCGAAAGCGATTGACACTCCACCTAGGCCGTTTCGTGTTTTACCCTATCACTAGATCATGTTTTGAGTATCATCTGAGCCTTTGGTTAGAAGAAATGGATGGGGTTGGGCTATTTTGAATTGGGTTGGGCTCCTAGTGGGATGGATAGGATATCCTAACGATTCTCAGTTAGGAATCAAGGGTTCGCCGTCGAATTGGGCGTGCCAATTTGGGTTCACTAAATTTCCCCCAGGTCAAAGCGTTGTTGGCCTTACTCGGAAAGAGAATTCAGGTCAAGTTGAGATACTACCCTGACTAGGGGTACCTAGCTACTTACTACACACGTGGCGTTGACTGCGCAACGAATATTAAGTCAAAGCTTCGGCGTCGGCAAGCTTAAATCAAAGTCCGCTAAAATATCCAACAGACATGGTGGCGCGTGCTACTCCGTATTGCTAAATAAAAATTGACATCCCAATATTGAACCCTAAGTTGGAATCCATCGGGCCTTGGAAGCAAGTAAGTACATAAGCAGGGCAGCTTCACATGTCGAGCTCCCACTTCTCTCCAACTTTCTCCGAAATTGATATCCAATCTTCGCAATGGCCCGACAACTTTCTCAATCCACCATCCTCCTCTTTCCATCCGCCTTGTTTGGCTTGATCTTCATCGCCTTTGGCTTGAACGCCCTCTTCCGCCCCGACTCGGCGCTCTCCTTCCTCTTCCCACCCCCTCCTCCTTCCACCCTCAATTCAGGCATTAACGACGCGGTTTTGACATTGTCCGACCAAAGCCTCCTCAACAACCTCCTGATCGTCTACGGCGCCCGGGACATCTTCATGGGCGTCGCGATCATTGCAAATGTGGCGTGGGGCAGTCGCGCAGCGTTAGGCGCGGTGCTCGTGGCGGGCAGCGCGGTGGCGGCGGTGGATGGGTGGGCGTGCCAGAAGCAGGCGCCGGGCGGTGAGTGGAGTCACTGGGGGTATGCGCCGCTGCTGACGACAACGGGGTTGCTGCTCTTGGGGGTGTTGGACGGAAAGGCGGGGAGGCGGGGATAGAGGGTGAAATCGAGATTCGCGATGAAAACATGGAGACGTGTCAGTAGGGTTGGACATGAGTGGGAAGCTGATGTGGGGAAAAGTTGAAAAGGATTCTCCTGGTAGACGGAATGACGGAATCCAATGAGCTGGATGAAGTCGATGTCCACTTCGTGGCCCTTCTGGTATGCTTGAGTTGCGTGCTGCTACGTCGACTATCATCAAATTTCGTGACGCGCTCCTTCCAGGTTTCAGGATAAGGATATCAATGGGCTGGTGGTTGACTAGTTAGATCGAATGCATACTTCCGCTATATGCGATGACGCAGCCCTTGCGCGAGTGGGGTTGAGAGGAGTTACTTTGAAAAGCCCTACAGTGATTGTCAAGAAGCTAAATGTTAGCGCCTACGAGCAGTATGATACACGTACAGAGCCAGAAACACTCTTGTTTCGCGGCGGCAGCGAGGAGAATAACTAGTTGGAGTCAGAGCGCTGTCATGAATCTACACCGTTGAGCCGCCCAGCAACCTTCTTCCACCATACGTCCTCTGAAAACGGCTCCTGAAAGAGATCCAAAACTGAAAAACACAGAAGGGAACGGCTTCGGCCTTCCGAGATCCCTCGAGATTCTGCCTGACCTGCACGACCCTGCCCAAAGCAAGGAAGAGTAAGGACTGTTGCGAGATCTGTAGAAACTCGTCCGCATGCGGCATCAAGTTCTTTAGTGTCAAAAGACTGATCCTCGCCAGTGCGAGCACTCGTAGTCAACGCGTTTCTCCGTTGACCGAGGAGAAGCAAAGAAAAGGCCCAAAATTCGCCCTGTAGTAAAGCAAACTCATCGTTGGGTATGCTTGTGGGTGGAAGAGAGCAGAAGCAGTATTTCTGACAGCCTCGACTGCAGACGAGCTTTCCTGGACAGAACTGTTGGAGCCAGCGCTGATGCCACGAGGTCAATCGATTCTGTAGGATATCAAAGTCGGTGGACTCAGTCATGTCAAGAGCGACATCCATGAGAGTATCTCGCCAAGTCTTCGGCTGTACAGCCCAAGGGACGCTTCTCCATGCCGGATCTGCAAAGATGGTGCGGTGATGAAGAAAGAAAGCCGAGAAAACCTTCGCAATGTTAGACTGAATTTTGGGATAAGGTTTTGCCAAATTCCTTGATCGGAAATAATCAACAAAGCTTAGAAGACTTACATGCATGTCTCTGAGCTTTTTGAAGATATCGTGATATCCACGGGCTTGGAAATGTTCTGGACCGCAAGCTTCCATAAGGGCAATAGTGCCTCTGAAATGGCTCTGGTGGCCTGCTTGGCGAACACTAGGAGAGGCTTGCGGTTGGGCCCCTTCTAGAAACGTGAGAAGCGCAGATATCGCGGCGAGCATTGGAGAGGGACGGGTCGAGTCAATAAGCTTGCGATGGACCTGTAGAGCTGTGGAATAGGCGCTGAGGCTTAGGTTTTGGTATCTGATATCATTCTCACTGATGCCGAGACGCTGTGTACTGACAGCGAAGACTGCGAGATCAAATCCTTTGTTCTGCAATATTAGAGATGGAAGTCCAAGGGTCCATACATCATTGGTTGTGGTATATGCACTCTGAAGATTTTGCAATAAACACTGAACATGCTCCTTGAAATGCAAGTCGTCTTGTCCGGGAAAGTGGGTCGCCGACAGCAACCCTGAATCAGGTCCATATATGAGAGACAATGCTTTGGCGGTGTTTGCGTCGGGGATAGTAGGTTCGCGGAATTTCACTGGTGCATTGTGGGAAGTCCGCGAAAAGGTTGATCTTGCCCTTCGCGCATCGTTCAAGATCTGCTTCTTAGGTTCTGAAATGCTGTCTCGATCCAGGTTGACGAATACAGTAGGGCCGTTGTTGTACTCGTAACCATCGCATCGAAGCTGTAACTTAGCACAGTTCAGACATGTGGGCTGTTGAGCATCGCACTGGACATCAATGAGTAATCAGTCGTTGGCAACAGAAATGCAGGAAGTCAGAATTGATTGGCCTTATTAATACAACGAGTACAGCCGCAGTAAGTACTTACCCAGACCTTTCGCCTATGGCAGGTCCAGCAAGCTCTGGAAGGCTCTCCCATTTCCCGCGCCCATGTTCTTCACAGTGCGCAGATTAAGAGCCATACTACAATGCAGCATTGAAGGAAATATCAATGCCCAAGACCATATTGAGTATCTATATCGTGCTGTAATAGAACCATCCGTTCCACGGGAGAAGGAGCGATTTTGGACACCGGCGGTAAGTTGTCACATCCGATTTTAGGTCGTCGTCATGCAACAATACAAGCATCGGCCTCCGGAGGGCGAAAAGGAGCCGCAACCTGCCGATATCCTCCGTCCACAACATGGCCAATCATATTCCGAACCGGTCTTTGCAATTTACGACTTTACTACAGGCGGAAAGGAGAGCCTAGCGATCAAGACAAGCACCTCAGCACGGGTCGAAGCGAAGAGCCAAAAGGAGCTTAGCAAGCCAACAAGTCTAGCGAGTCATAGCGAGAAGCATGCCTGTTGATGCCCAGTTCATCATGTTACTATGGTAAGCTCCATCAATTGCCTCTGCTAAGACATCATTTCAAGACTACCTGAATAAGTTCCAGCCGCTCAGGTCAGGGCTGCTTCAGTCGAAAGTGAATGAGGCCCATATCAGTATAAAATCGAGGTAAGCCCACATTTGTCACAGAACATTGCCTTCCTACGGATAGAGCCCAGCAAATCGCGCAGCTTGCAAACATGGTTCTCTTCAAGTATTTCCCTACTTTCATCATTGCTGCTCTTCCTCGCTTTTCAGACGCCTGCCTGGGACATGTCCTTTTACAGAAACGTCAGCTCGGTGGTTTTAACATTACCTATGGCGATTCCACGCCTCAGCCTCCTGAAACCGTAGGATACAACCTCAATCATCTTGCTATCGCCGTGCCTAATCTCACGGCGACCTTGGATTTTTATGTCAACGCTCTTGGGTTCCGGGAGCTCTTCACGGTACCCCTTGACGATGATTACTCCTTCACATACCTGAGCTATCCTCAGGGCGGTCGCAATGGAACGGGATATCAAACGGCTCAGGAGATGACCCGGGAAAAGAACAATTCAGAAGGTCTACTAGAAATCCTCTATTCCGCGGTAATCCCTCCCGTGCGCATATGAGTCTAGGTCATGCATTTTCATGCTCGTGGGCGCAGCTAATATTCTTCCTAGTCCGGTAGTAATGTGACCGCGCCGGGTACTAGCAATGGCGTTGGCTTTTCGCACCTTGGCTTCGTGGTGCCTTCTGTCGTGGATACCCAAGCTCGCCTCGAAAGGTTCAATGCCAAGATTATCAAGCGCGCAGGGGACCCGTTTACCGAAGAGATTGCGCGGCACTATTTTGGCTTGCCGGCCAGCCTATCTCCGCAGCAGATACTTGCGGAGGTTGGAGCTTTGCTTGATGCCTTCTTGTTGGCGATAGACCCCAGCGGTTACTTACTGGAGATTCAGGAGCAGGATCCCTAGACCGATGCAACGTACAACTACTTTGCCAAGGATACGCAAGCTGCTTATCAATGAAGGCGTATATGCTGTTGAGGTTGCGTAAATTCGTGCCAAAAAGAGGCATACAACACGAATCAATAGTCGGAGACCCCTCAGCGCATATCACAGCCGAATTCAGAGGGATGAGATCAGGGCTAGGAATAGCTGTTGAATTGTGTATACAAACAGCTCAGATCCCGTGGGAAATGAATCAAGATGGTGCTTCAGAACTGTGATCTTTGACATACTTTGCATCCGCCCCCTGGTCAAATTGTGTCTGAAGCAAATTTTCTATTCCTGTATGGCAAAAAGTTGTCAAAGTATCACTTTATGTAAACCATGCCGAATGCCTTCACGGAGATTTCGTCGATACACGTACCAGCATGCACACCGATACTTGATGAAGCACAATTCTAAGCCGAACAAAGCATGGATTTGTGCTACATTGATTCAGCTAAAGAACAGGAAGCAGCAGGACGGTCGGCCCTGTATATATATACAAGTCCAGGAGCAGCAGCACCTGACCACGAGCACGTACCAGTACACGGTGGTCCAGCGGCGGCATAGCCTAAAACAGCCAATTACCGCATATCATGCGTTATATGCACCCATAACGACTGCAGGTAATCAAGAACTGTTAGCTTAGCGTATCCCGGCAGCGAAACTGTCTATCTAGATAGTGGTGAAAGGAAGGTCCATTAGTTTTCGACGACTGTGCACTAGCGTGGGGCATATGTATTTACCTCCGTTTCTTCAGATCTTAGTTTTTACAATCAACTTTGTTATATGGTCTTGGAGCATTACACGTCAATACGTTATGGGCCTGAGAGTCGCTGGCATCTGAGAAGCCTGAGCAACCCCCGCTCTACTAGATAAGGCTACGCTATCCCTTGGGCATGGTATTAGACAGCAACCTCTAGAAAACCTCCGTGTCTTATATCTCCGTAAAGTGTACCTCCTCTCAACTAAGGACACGGCTCACTGTTAACATACAGGCCTCTGTCACGGTGGATTAAGGGGAATGTCATAGTATATAATATTCCCTGTAACTCCGCCCCAATTTGATCATTGGGTAATTTTAACCCCATTCTGGCGCTCGACCTGCAACTCGAACCTAGAGCCTTGAGCAGCCTTGAGATTGGAAGTCTCATATCACATAACCTCTAGCACCCATCGCCATCCATCGTCTCTTTTTCTCTCCCCCGATACGAAAGCTCACTGTCGCGATCTACAAGCAAAGCCGTCATCGAATCATCACCAAATCCACTCATCCAATTCATTTCCCGACTATAGATAAAGACAACAACCTTTCCGATTCTCTCTACACTATCGACAGTCCTTTACGTCTCATCGGCGTGAAGTGATTAATGAATGCCCTGATGTTTAAGATCCGTTGTGGAAGGAAGATCCCGAATGTATACTCCTGCTGTGTTACCTGTGTGATGACTAGTCCTGTGCGCGGAACAAAGACAAGCAAAAAAGACATTCCTCTTGCATCTGCCACTTTAAACTTCATCGTTAATATACCCATCAAAAACTCCATCATAAGTCAGAAGCCGCCAAAATGGATCTCCCCTTCGCTACCCTAACTCCTGCAAACGCCCTCGCGAAGATGGCATTCAGCGACGTCTTCGACGCCATAACGCGCGACCGCCAGGCAACCTCGATAGACGCCGCGGCTCATTGCATGAGCGTCGCATCGGAACAGGAGTATCACGCTGACGTTCTCCACCTTCGACGAGAGATGGAACGCAAATTCAGTGAAGGAGACACAAGTCAAAGTCTCACCGAACCTGACACCGATACTGAGCTCGATATGCAACAACTGGGCATGATATGGAAAGGTCATTACGTTTTTGGGTTCCAGCAACCGCCGTCCACTCCGGATTTAGGATGGGTCGTGGGAAAGAAGTCGATAGAGAGAGGGCCCTGCGCCGATGTATCTCTCTGCACGAGTGTCTTTGCTAAGCACCACTCACTCAACCTTCGGGGCTCTCATGCTCGATTCAACTTCGATCGACAGAACATGGCCTTTTTTTATCGCCAGTATGACCAGTTCGCCGTCGGCACAAATCGTAGCCGGTGGTGAACGAGTTGACCGGCAAATGCGTTCCTTAAATCAGCGCAGCATGATTATCTGGTTTAATTCGCTGGAATACGAATTTCAGTATACGAATTTCGCATCAACCAAAGGGTTCATAGCAAAACGGAACGAGTACTCAACCATCACACTAAAAGCTTCACCATCTATCATTTTCGACATGCCAACTCCACACTACAACACTAGGACGATCGGCCAATGGACCCTAAATGATCCGCTGGGTAAGGGCAGTGCTGGAAGGGTGTTCCTCGCCTCAAACTCAAAGAACCAGGTGGTCGCGATAAAAGTAATGGAATGCACTTTCAAGTCGGCGGGAGCGGTGGACAAGGAAGTTGCTAGATGTCGAGACTTAACAGCTCTAGCACAGAAGCTAGATGACGGCGGACGGCTTGTTCGGTTAAGGGAGACAATCGACTCTAGAGAGGAGTTATCCTCGTCCAGTGCCGCTTTCCAAGAAGTTGCTCTCGTCCTGGAGCCTATGACGCCCTTGACTTTGGACGATTTTGTGGGAAATCGGACTATGGGGTAAGTAGATCTCGTGTTCTCGTGCTAGGCCATCTTTCAGCTGACAAGTGCTTTGAAAGAGGATCGAGGGGAATGTCAATGGAGGCAGCAGCTATCTTCCGCGACGTACTGCTAGGTCTCCAATTTCTGCATAACAATGGCCGGATCCACCGCGACATAAAGCCTCAGAACATTGGGGTCAAGGCCGGCAATCCGCCACGAGCGGTAATCCTCGACCTTGGTCAAGCCGAGGTTCTGACCTTGGGCTCCACGTTACCAGCCACGCCGGGTCGCGGTGGTACACTTAATTACCTGGCTCCAGAGTGCGAAATGTCCGCATACGACCACGCGGTGGACATATGGCCCATGGGGGTTATCGCATTCGAACTGACCTACGGGTATCACCCGTTTAAGTTCGCGGCTAATCCATGGCGGCCTGGTGGACAGCATGAAAAAATGCGCCCGGTCTTTGAACAGCGTTACCAGAAAGCCGTCGATAGGTTATCTAATGACTACAGACAATATGTCGGCCAGAAGGCTGCAAACAGAAATCCAGGTTTCATACATCGTAAGTGTGAATTCGTAGCAGCAGATCGCAGCACGTACTAACAGCTCTTGTTGCAGTTGGCGATATGCTCATTCAGATGCTAAGGCATGCGTGGGCACCAAATCCACGGGATCGTGCTCGACGGATCAACGTCAACGAAGCTCTCGAGCACCCGGCATGGGGTCATTTTTTGTCTGATAGCCCGCAGTCTAAGAGGGTGAAAGTGGAGGAGCCGAGACGGTGAGGCTGGCTATTAGTTACTTACAAGGAAGTATATGCGCAAATATCAAGGGAACGGCCGGCTACACAACAGGATCCATGATCTACTGCATCCCTTCAAGATATGAATAGGCCAACTTCGCAGCGTCATAAGTGGTATTTTTTTTCTCTTTCATAGACCACTAGAACTCGGTGTGTATCACATAAAGAGGTGCAAGACTAGACCAAATAAGACGGTTCCAGTGCTTATATATTGTTACGAGAGTTAATTCCTCCACGGAATTGTATGCATGGGGTATTAAGGATAAGTCCTTCGCTACAGTCACGTGATAGTGCGCTTTGTGACCGCGTTCCGTATTCCCCCCTCCGAACAACCGAAAGTTGGCTTTCCACACTTCAATAATCGCGACATGGCACAACCACACCTGGCCGACGACAACACCATACCACCACTTCACCACCGCTAACATGGGCGCCAACATGCAGGACTTTCTCGACATCGTTGAGTCACAGGGAGCCTATCTTAGACCCCCACCACAAAGTCCCATTCACAGAAAACAAGATGTCAACAAATTTGCAACTGAGCTTTGCGAGAAGTTGGATTTCCTCGTTATATGTCTTGAAGCTCGACGAAGGAAATATGGCGACGCCGCCGACGAGTGGCCGCCGGGGCATACGCCGACCGAGATAGTAGAAACGCGCGCGGCGGAGCTGGAGAAGCTGATCGCGGCTATGGACGCCCCCTCCCCCCCGTCTGACTGCGATAATGACAAGAAGGACGACCTGGAGCAGAAGAAAGAGGAGGGCCGACGTGAGAGCCGGCCACGCCGTCCAGAGCAACCACGTCTCCCAACTCCATCACCCTCCAATTCCGAGGGCTCCCCTAACCGCACGTCTCCCTGCCATCAGCCTCCGTTGCCGGCATCTGAAAGTGCTGCACCAGAGGCCCAGCGTGGAAAGAGGCGGCGGCTTGAGGGTACGGGGGAGGAGAGCAGGTGCAAGAAGAGTCGGAGGATGGCAGCAAGAGCCGACTGCCAACCTCCACTACCCAGTCCAGATAACACTGTGGCAGAGACGGCAGTAACAACACGACGGAAGAAGCGGCGGCTGGAGGATGCCGAGGAGGAGGGTAAGCTCAAGAAGAGCCGGATAGATCCAGCAAGGGCCGAACGACCGCGGCGCAAGGTTCGCCTACGACAAGGCACTAGTTTGAACTCTTGAAGAGGCTCGACTCACTACGCTGGCCCGGCGACTCATTAGATCATGGAGAGAGAGGGAGAGAGAGAGAGAGAGAGAGAGAGAAAAGAGCAGAGCTCCTGTCACCGTTACTCGACGACATGTCACTTTTGCAGTGGCAAGACGTTGCGAAACACTATGACAATGCGAAAGAGCTGAGATCAAAGTGCCATCAGAAATAATGATGACCTTGCATGGAAAGGTCTCAGGTCTAGCGAGGAATGGCTCAGAACCAAAGATTTTATGGAGAGGAGTAAGCATTCAGTCTATTGGACTATAGCTATGAAACCCATCCCGAAAAGATGGAGAGGTAGTGGAGGCTCAATTCGTAGGCACATATGATGCCGAATCCAGATAAGATAACATGAAAATAATCTTCAAACTTCAATAATTCAAGAAATGGGTCAAGAAACTTCCATTAATCTTTATTACCCTGTTAAGTCTCTTCACCATGCAGCTGAACCTATTCCTCTACTTGGACGACCGATTTCCTATCCCCGCCCAACTCCAACATACCCTAACTGTCCCTCGGCCGTGTCGCCTGGTCCATCTTCCTCTTGCAGAGCATCATCATCAGCCTCAAACTAATGGGCGGTGACTGTAGTTATACAGCAGAGCAACGCTTTCGAGCAGAGCTGAGAGCTACAAGAGATACGACAGACCACAACTTTGCTCAAACAGTTGCAACAAGGCAATTGTTGAAAGGAACGAGAAGCGATATGAGAGATTGATTACAGGGTGCTGCAAGAACCAAGGCGGAAGGAATTATATGAGTGAAAAGCCAGACAGGATTTTCCAGGAGACGAACTATGGATCACAGATGACACTCAGGCAAATCAAACAACCAGCTAGTGCGACAGCGAGCAAGTCACACTGCAGCACAAAGTGCTAGATACCAGCGAACCACGCAGTTCTTGGTTTTGTCGGTTTTTGGGGCACTGCCGCACCGGCTAACAACATCAAGTAAACTTTTCCGGAATTAACGAAGCCACGATGGAATCGACGGGAGATGTCCGCTGAAACTCGAAGAGTCTCGCGTCTTACTTTCACCAAGACCAGATATAAGTGAGATGCGAGTTTGCCGGATTAGCTCCATCTGACCCAGAAACGATATTACGGCTTTCCGAATGGACTCAATCGAATGGCTCCTCATTTCTGTAGCTTGATGGCTCAGGGCACATTGGAGAGCGCGACGATAATTCATCAACTGTGCTGGCTTGTAATCTCATTATTGTGGTAGAGAGTTTCGACCTCAGGTGATATCGTACATTCGTCGGCTCCGCTATGGCGAGGATATCGGTCCAGGGAACACTCGAAAGACTCAGGAAATGATCAGCCTAGGCTGCGCACTGCTTCGAAAGTTCGTTGAGCAATAGCTACCGCGCTTGTCGTACAGACTGTGATCTATCCGATGCAGGTTTCTGTCGCTTCGGAGGCAGTACCGATCATTCGCCAGATTTGCTGGCGTTATTGGCTGACATTGTGTCAACAATATGCAGGACTGTATTCTATGCCACTGACATACTGGACTGAAATAAGCAACTGGATACTAAGAGCATGGAAATCAAGCCGAAAGACTTGTTGAAGCCTTGCGAAAGAGATACTTGAAAACACTGTTCACGACAACGGGAAGGTCAAGCTGCATGCTCGCCGAAACGGGCTCAGGCGAGAGGCAGACGGTCAACGTGGCCCATCTTAAAGATACTGACATGGAGCTGGATACATGAATA
The DNA here is from genome assembly GCA_021031095.1 of Bathelium albidoporum. NCBI lineage: Eukaryota > Fungi > Ascomycota > Dothideomycetes > Trypetheliales > Trypetheliaceae > Bathelium > Bathelium albidoporum. The sequence goes on from JAGFVP010000065.1 coordinate 107,135, forward strand.
CCGAAGTAGATGGGCTGAGTCGAGTCGTAGATTAGACGTTGCATGTGGATCAACCAGCATTAAATCGACTCTAGCGTTACAAGTGCTCCGGCTCCGGTTGTAGTGCCCAAAGGCCTTTAAAGCTAATGTCGATCTATTAGCATATCCCGTGGCTTAAATGGCTACGTTTCTGGAGTTTAAAATGCCTACCTGGAAGGAGATGAGAAGGCATATACTAATTTACTAGCCTGTGCTACTGGAAGCATTATTTGCCTACCAGCTGAGAAAAGTGAACTTCTAGCTGCATAGTATAGATCTAGATGCAAATGTATACACAACATCCACCTCATTGTAAAGCTGTGCATATTACGGCAAATGGAATGACGTCCAATATGTCAGACAAGGATACTGGTATTGACTGGTTCAATTGAGATTCTGCGAATTTCCCCCTCACTCAATCGTTAATGATGCACCGAAGATGATGATACGAGCTCCAGAAAAGCGAACTCCAGCAACATGCGACCGACTGCATTCGAACAAGATCTCCTCCTCCTGTCCTCAATCCTTGAAACTCTTCTGTCTCTGTCGTGAGTTCCAATTTAGCGTGCGAGATATCGCTTGGATCCAGTCCTCGCGCTGTCTCTCGAGCGGCAGTACCGAAGCAAAGGGATACCTTGAAGCAGAGATTGTCACATAGTCGCCTGGTCGCAGCTCGATTCTGAGTTCGTCAGCACGGCGGTTTGCCGTAAGATATGCGGTTGCAACTATACCTTTCCTTGCCATCAAAACTTGCCCAGCATCCAGCACGAGCATCATACGGCACGCCTGCACGTAGAACTATTGTATCTGGAAGAATGATCGGTCTGAAAGATAGGGTATGAGCACAAATGGCGGTTACAAGAATGATTGGATTGTCAGGGTGGCTGCAGATTGTGAAACTTTATTAGCGCAAACTTGGGTTCGTCATCTCTTCGAGAATTACGCACCATAGTGACCCCCCTGCCGCGAGGTTGTATGCTGTGGAACCGGTGGGAGTTGCAACACATATTCCGTCGGCTTGTAATGTCGTGTAGTGCTCATCATCACCGAACAGCTCAATTGAAGACATTGCTGCAAGCCATCAGCTGTAGCTATGGCACGGAATGGGAATCACTAACTCGGATTGGGACCTCTATCAATGACCAAGTCGTTTAGAATATCATGCGAAATTTCCGGCTTGTGTGTATAGTCATCGTCAGCTTCCTCTCCAATGAGCTCCTCTATCAGATCTCGAGAGTCACGACCAGCTTTCTCCTGGGCCCTCATAACCGTCACCTCAAAACGGAGTCGTAGATTCACTGTAATACCATCGTGGAACGCCTTCGTCAAGGTCTGCGGAAACTCGCCAAAATCGAATCTCGTCAGGAACCCCAAGGAGCCCAGGGCGAATGGAATTACAGGTGGCACAACCTTTTGAAACAGCCAGCTGGCGTATAGCACTGTGCCGTCTCCACCAAGTGCGAGTACAATATCGAATAAGTGAGGATGCTTTCTGCACAGTTCATTATCCCAGAATTTTAACCGTTCCTTGAAAGTGGAATCCAGCTTGACAAGTCCTTCTGCATCGAACTGTTTATTGTGTTCAAGGGTATCTTCAACGTATCTGAATTCTGTCAGCAACGACATCTCACAGTTTAGTCAATGCACTTTAAGAAAAAATTAGGGAGAACGTACACGGTGTATTTATTTTCCCGCTCCTCTGATAAAAGCCATTCAGCTACCTCTCTTGTGTGCTTGATGAGCGTGCTGTCGTGGGCTTTAGTCAATAGGAAAACCCTCCGTACTTTGAGTTTGACGGTGATATGTGAAAGCTTTTTGGAGAGTTCCCTGATACCGAGCGCCATATCCGACAACTGGGTCTTTGTGAGGTGCCTTGATTGCAGTCCATGGTCATCCTCTGGTACCCGGTCCAGTGCTTTGTCGGGAGGCGACTCATTGGTTGTACTTTCTTCTGGTATCTCCTCCTTCTCTTGAGCACGTAGGAGGGAGTGTACGAAACAGGAGGTACGTCTCGGCATTTGGCGGGCACCGTTTGGTGTGAGAGACGCTTTTCGTCGTTTGACACTTTCACCATTGAAAACCACCTGCAATCTCACCTCAGTGGTGAACGAGAAAAAGCAGATCGGCCTACTCACCTCGAGAGCTTGCTGTGCTTCTGAATCGCTATAGCTCATGTCGCCCTCATTCTTGGCGTAACTATTAGAGAAGGCCCATATGCATACAATCCGATATTGCTCACCTCGCTAGGGGCAGGAGCGGCCAGATTTGCGCGCACTGCATCTATGCCTTGTTTATTAATCGCAGACATCGTTACTTGCGTTTTGGTATTTCCTCAAGGTTGGGAGGGGAAGGATATTTCGTAGGAAATACTGGGCTTCGCTGATGTAGGACCCCAATGACGTCGTTATAAACATTCCGAACCCGAGTGAGGTTGCAGGACATAACTTGCTCCAACGAAAAGTTCATCTCAAAGGCACGAACAATGTGCACATCACATGGAGAGAGGTTCATCTTGCTTGCAGCTGCTTACGAAATAATCATGCAGATTGTTGTGAAGATATTAAAATCGAAGACCGGCTAGGGTTACCCCCAACCAATCATCCTCGATAATAATTGCAGGTAGGACTAATTTCAAACATGGTTAGAGGTATATGCCTCGATATAATCACGAGTATACAATGTCATTTTCATGCTTGATTAGCAGTGAATTCCCGACCACATATTATGATGGAGCGGTGACAAGTGATAGGTGTAAAACACCAACGGGGCATTTACAGTTGCTTGCTGCCCGATACCAGACGAGAGTGCGGAAATTGGCCGTCTTGGAAAGTGTCAAATATGAACCTAACGTCATTGAGAGCCTAATTCTACCTAAGGGAGTGCAGATGAGACTGCCGTGCCTACCGCGTTGACGTTCGCATTACGCACAAAGGGAAGGTGACCATGCACTCCGTCATAAGATACTTCGAATGGTAATAATTTCCATCGGGGAAATTCACATTGAGGAGAGCGGACACGGACTGGCAAAGAATACAAGGTTGTGCTCCTTCGTGAGACGGCTGTGTCAATGTGACTGCTGGGCGACTGTTTCAACCCATCGCCAACAGGAATGCCGTTCACGTTGTGATTTCCGTGCTCTCAGAACCCAGCGGCAAACGCCTGTTGCAAGCGTTAGGGTATGGGCTCCATTTGTAGGCATTCTTCCTTCGTTAGAAAAGGAGGCCAACCCTGTTGGGACATCGGTGACAGACAGGCATGCTCAATGGAGGAGCAAACTATTACCCGGAACGGTTGGTGTTAAATAGCGTTGATCAGATCAGAGGAATCGTTGGCTACGCAAATGAGTGATGTCAGCACCTTGAAACACACTATGAAAGTAGAAAAAGCATGGCAAGCGGCATTCTAAATAAGCGAGGCTTGATATAGATATTCCCGATCGAAAAAGCGGCAGAGAGAATCCTAGACACGTCAAAAGAGCTTCCAGTTTTCCCGGAAGCCTAATAGGGACCCGGAAACAGCTCCCGTGCCACTTCAAGGTTTTTATTTCGCGTGCCTTGATGCGGAGATGGCCAGAGTTTCGGACAATGTGTCTTGATCAAGCTCTGGTATAGTTATCCCTGGAAGATGCCGGCTATAAGTTGAAAATCACGGGCTACGTGCCTGATCGGAAACAATGTCTCGTCGATGCGGTCCGGATCCACAGGCTAAGTAAGCTGCGTCAGGTACAAGGTACGGCCACCTACTTCCGACCATGACCTTTTTTGTGCCTCGGCGGCACGGGAGCAGTGACTGTGCAAAACAGACGGTTGTGGGCTGGGGCGATTTGGATTTGGGGGCTGGTCCATGCGTGGTACGGCGAGAGATAATCTTGCCCATGAATAATGGCCCAGATGCAGGCTGCGTGACGGCGTGGACTGCATGAGATCAAGAAACGGTCTACGGCTGACTGTCGCATGAATCGATCAGTGTCCTGGTCGCAAGGTGCAGCTTCTGTAGTCGTGCCGCACCCTACGGCGGCAGCTAGCTTGGGAGTGGAAAGCAGAAGCCCCTTTCGGCCGAGTCACTGCCGTGGCTTTCTGCAGCGCACAACGCCGGTTGCAGAGATGGTGGACGATGAAGATGGGGCCTGTGCCATTTATTTTCCCGAAAAGCAAAAAGGCTATTAGCGCCGAATCGCGGGACCACACGTGCATGGAGAAGGGATGAGGGCGAGCCAAGTTTAAAAAAGGCTTTCCGCTTCGTCTCGAGCCCGGGCTAGGGGGTCAGTCGTGAGTTGCAACAGGGTTGCTGCATTAGCGACCGGCCTTGTGCATGGCCTGTCTGTCTTGCGCCCCAAGGCGCTGGAAGCCTGGGAGGCTCGATCTTGGATATGCGTAGGAAGGGGCCTGCACCCGGTAAGGCAACTTGCTGATTCAGGTTGGGCCAGGATGGGGGGGATGCACGCAGCGTCAGGCCGTGGCTGGCAGACATGACGAGCCGCTCAAAAGCATCCCGAGATTGTGCATGGCCACAACAGACCCATGTCCTGACGGGCTATGACGAAGAGACTTCTGCTTTGTACCTGTGTGTCCCGCGTGAGTTGCTGCATAGGATCCCTTGCCGCTTGTCGTGGTTTGTACAGTGGTTCATTAGGCGCCCCGTCTCAGTCAGCGTCACTCACGTATGCAATACTAAGAAGATCATCGCAATGGCCATGACCAATGATGTCGCGTGAGTGCTCTCAACGCCAAATCCACGCGATTCGAGCCCGCAAGATGTGACAGTACGACGTGATCGGACCATGGTTCGCATTGCTCGGCGGCTATACTAGAGACTGGCAGCGAATGTGTCAGAGACAAGTGATTGGGATTGCAGTTGCCGGCATTGGCAATGGTGCAGATTGACTCTCGGAGGTGTGGCGATTTTTGAGAAAACTCGATCGGGAAGGAGTGGACACAGAGCGTGGCAGCAATTCGCTGCATTTGTGCCGAATGCAGGGGATGATGACTGCGACCCACGACGTCGGGAGGGATGGTCGTAGGGTCTTGTCCGCCACAAAGCCACAGAGGCCATTCCCAGGCCAGTTACCCCAAGAGTGCGTCGTAGCCTTACGGCGGCTTTCACTTGGCCTCCTGGCTCGTCAGGCCATGGATGTTCGGCAAGCTGCGGAGCAAATCACGGCCACGGACATGTTGTCCGCCCACACGCCCGACTCGGGGCCCTCCCCTGGCTGAAGTATCGTGTCAAAAAGAAAGCATGCCTCTGACGGATTTCATCAAAACGAGATGCCAGGACGCTGCTGTCCGACTTGCCGTCATTGGCTGCTCTCCGTGCGCACCACCGATGTGCCCGCCTGCTTCTAGAACTTGGAACACGAGCGCTCCCGGCGTCTGTCCACCCTGGCTGTCCTTCCAGCAATTACGGCTCACGGTGCGCTCTTACGGAGTCTTGCCCTGAAGCATCGTGTACACCGAGGGATTCAGTTACTCGAGTCCTCGCCTGGCCACCAAAAGCGTCTACGGCTCTTTAGGCGAGCAGGACCCCTCCCCTTGGACCGGAAGACCAACGCTGCCATCGCTATCCAACGTCGAGGCAGTCGGCCTCTTTCCTCCGATCGCTGCAGGCTGTCTCGCATGCTGGGGAGGCCGCAACGGCCATGAGCCACGATGGCCTGAGCAAGTGCAGCTGGGACGGATTGGAGCACCGTCGAGCAGCCCGGCTACTTGCAACACTGTCCACAACCTGACCGCTTTTTGATGTACGCGGCAGCAGTAGCAGGGCAAGGATGGGAGTGCGACGGTAGTTTAGATGGTGCTTTATCGCTATTCCGTACCGCCACCAACCAGGTGGTGTCGGGAAGTGACGCAGTGCCCATGGCTTGTCCAGCCCATCTAGCCGTTTTACTTTCTCGATGCACGACGCGAGGGCGGGTCACCCTTCTGTCCTTTGCTCCCCCTCCCTGCTCCTCGCTCGTGCTCCTCTCTCCCAGTCCTTGACCGGAGCGGCCATCGGTAGAGACGGTGGGGGGTGGGAAACCCTGGTCGTGCATCTCATCCACCCACTCTTCAAGGTCGTCCTGTCGCTTGCATCGTATGCAGCCCAAGCCCCGGATCCACATCCCTTCCACTACGTAAATTGCTGACCCTGACCCGTTGGTGGGGCTTTTTTTTTTCCTGTGAGGATCTACCCTTCGTCTTGCGGGGGTACCTCCCTAAGGAACAGGCGTTTGCGTAGCATGAGCCTCCGCCTGGGACAAGATGGGCGTAACCATCTTAGTGGCGATTGGCGTCTTCAGCCCGTCATTTCTAGGCTGAGTTACCAAAACCTAATCTTCCTAGATTGTCGTTTCTGCATTCTGTTGCGGCTGGGCCCATTGCTTCTGAGTACCTATTCATCTTACGGTTCCCTTTTACATTCACTTCCCCTCCCGGCCTTACCGTCACCACATACTTGTCACTAAAGCCGTGTCTTTTTCTTCCCATAGCTGTGCAGTGTTGCACACGTCTCCTTGACAGCGAATGACTGCAATGAACCCCGATGTCGACCATGATTACGAGTCACTCCTCAATGATGTCTCTCGTCAGATGGCTTCGTCCCAGCTATCGCGACGCAACTCCCGAAGCTCGAAGAGACATTCTGGATCGACGTGTCGACGCAGCATTCGAGTAGAAAAGCCTCCTACAGCTCACAACAGCCCTCGCATATTGGAGAGGAGGAGGACGACGACTTCTGTGAAACAATACGCTAGCTTGGATGACCACTTCAATGCAATGTTCGGAGCCCCGGAACCTGAAGACTGTCCAATGTCGAATGATTCCGATAAGAATGCAGTCCGACCTTTCAGTTGGCATCCCTCAGGTTCCAATGCTGGTCGTGCAAGAGGCAGGAACGATTTTGGCAACCAATATTCCATGAATGATTCGGACATACCGAGAACCTATGCAACTTCGAATCCTAGCTTTGAACAGCCACTTGCAGAGGAGAAACACTCATTTGAAGATGACGCTACGACAAACATGATGTCGCAAGCAGATGGTGGAGATCTTAGCGCAGCTCTATGGCACCGATACGCACAAACATCCACATGGCCATTGATGGCTCACGCCGATCCACACTTCGTCAGTAACCTTGCATACTTTGGAAACCCTCAGGACTGGGGGTTTGCTGCATCGTCTTCCCCACAACCTACCGAATCAGTCACAACACAGCCAGCACCTGAAATGTGCAACGACTATCTGCCGATCCAGAATCCGCATCTTTCGCCAAACGTGATGCATCCAACTCTTCGCACACAACGATCAAAGGACTCGTCCAAATCACTTGTTGGTATGGGCCTCTATGATCCTCCCGACTCAATCTCGGACTCATGGCCATCCCACGCAAATGGTTGTCAGAGCTGGTTGGCGCCAGACCTGATCGAGAGTCGTGGCAAGGGTCTAAAACTTGAAGAAACATTCGAGCCTCCCCCTGATCACGATGAGGACCTCGGGGAAGAGGACGACAATGGCAGCTCGGAAGACGAGGTGCAGGATGAATCGCCGGTTGTGGAAGAGCCACATCTGCACGTTACCGTCGCCAGCAACCAGCCTAATAGCCTGGCAGGGCAGAGCTTCTTTTTTGACGATGATGACGCGTACAGCAATGATTATTGGTGGAGCGAACAGACGAAAAACGTGGCTGCGCCGGACGCAACAGCCTTGGGCTATGGATGGATATGATATCTCGGGATAGGGATTTTGGATCAGCCGTATATGGTGCATAGCGACGGAGTTTCCTTATTAGGGATATACCAAACATTCTTCTCATTCTAGCGCTGTCTGAATTCTCTTTTATGTAGCCTTTCCAATCTTGTATATAGTGCAAGTTCGACGACAGGCAGCAATGCACGATTTGAGAAGCGCATGCACATCCCCATTGTCAGCCGTGACCTCGAGAGAACGGCACGCCTGGATCCTGCAGTTGCCAAGGGTCCCTCAGGAGGTCAGGCTCCTGCAGGTCAATGGTGGTGCCTTTCTGGATCCAATTCTAATGCGTGACTTAGTAATTAGCGCGCTTGCGTAAGTAGTGGTGCGGTGGACACGAGACCATTACTACTAGCACACCATTTTCTTAAAGAACAAATCATGGTTTCGTTTTTCTATCAGCTTGGGTCGTGTATTAATGTTTCGGGCAATATCCTTGTTGTTCTGCAGGTAAGCCTAAGTCTGGCCACCCGTTTCGCTTGACCTTGCCAAGGTAGGTAAGAAAATAGCATCCGCCTTTCGTCAAGCTTGCATTGCAGCAGCGGATAGACATTTTCCAACCACTTTGATGTTATCTTTTGCACACAATGCCATGAAGCAATCTCGACATCTCAATGGTCCTCACGTCGGCGCCACGGCGACGTGACGCTTCTCCCGACCCGAAACAACGTGAGCTGATCCTTGTACGACGTCAACTCTATTCATTGGGCGACGATTCGGTCGATGAACGGCGTGACGCCGTCAACCGAGTATGTGATACTTTTACTGCTCCAATTTGCTCTTTTTCTTTGGTTTCGTTCGGAACGCCAAGATGTCTTCTCACTCACCGCCCTTTTTTTCCCATCTACTAGGTTGGGGCATGGAAACTGTGCGGTGCGCTCCCCCACGCAATCGAGTCGACGGCGCTTCTTGTCGACGCCATCCTGCACCATGATATCAACAAAAACTCAATTTATTCCATACGTGCCACCTATTCCGCGGCCTTTTGCCGGTCAGTCAAACCGACCCTGAGATCGTCTCCCCTCATATCACTTCGTCGGCAATACTCGATGCCGTTGGAGAAATTTAGCTTATCCATAGAAAAACAGCTTTGTGACCGGATACTGTGACAGCCCCGATCGCCGGCGTCCCATGCACGATGTCGCGCGCGAGATTGGTATGCCTGCCACGTTTGTCGAGTTTCGACATGAAGCCACCCACAAGGAGGTACCCAACCTCGAGCGGTTGAGACGGAATGTCGAGGCGGCGCTGGAATGGCTTTGGGATCACTACTGGAGGGACGTGGATGCCCCGAAGTTACCGCTGTTGACGGCTTCTGACGAAGCTGGGCTTCGCACTGAGTTTCGGAACGCGATCGAGTCCTATGTCACCAGCAGAAAAGCAGAAATCCGGAGCGCGGTAACCACGATTCCAAATGGATCGACGCATGCAGAGGAGGCGTGCAGGATCTGCGTTCAGCCTTGTCTAGGAAGTCACATGAGTTGCAAAGTACTTGTCTCAACTCTTGTGGACGACGGACTGATCTTCCCCGCCAAAGTTCTTCGCAATGACAAGCCGTAAGCCATATTATGTTCCAATGAAGTGTATTCTACCACTGAGACCACTGCAGGTACACTACCTCCATACCAATGACTGGCGCCTTTACCATCTTTAACCCGTTGCTTCTGCGTTTTGCAGATCAACTACTTGTCCACTTCCTAGGGGATCTCATCGCTAGCCTGAGCGGTCTGCTCACTCATCCTCCAAGACGTCATGCTCGTCGAGATGCCCTCATGGATGCAAGTCAACAATGGCTCTTGCACATCGTCACATCCGAAGAATGGGCTGATGTTTACCAAGGCCAGCACGATCTCGACGATATCAAAACGACGCTGATTAGGGAATGTTTACTGAATCCCGGATTCTGGACTTGTCGGCTGGCGCGCGGATTGCTTGAATCAAGCGGTGAGTGTCTCCGTTACTGGGGTCCTTTGTTCAATGCCAGCTTGCATGTTGGAGACGAAATGGGCCGAATGCCGCTACGGACAGGCAGTGGGTTTCTCGGCGAGATCCAACCTCTGTTGTTACCCGAGGAGGTAGCTGTGGGGGAAACTCTCGCCAAGGCCGAGCAAGCCGAGGACGTCGGCGGTCACAGTGCAGAGGACGAGGAGCACGAGAGTTCTGGATGGAAGCAACGGGAGGGTGATTGGATGCCGAGGCCAATCTGCCATGTGCCATGCTTGAAAGGCTAGATCATCGTCCATTCTGCAGCCGTGGTTCGTATTTAGAAAATGCAAAGAGAAGATCTCAGCGGTCCCCTAATACGAGGAGATCCCGAGCCAAACCCTAATTATCGGAACTCTGAATGTGAAAGGATGCATTGCTTAATATCGGATTAAGATAGGATCCTTTCATGTGATAGTTAAGGAGAGTGCATTGGAACATTCTAAATTCCACGTGCAACTTGCTCTGTCATCGATATAAGAAATGGCAATTTACTAGTCTGAGGTGTTCCATCTGCACAGGAAAGGCTAGCCATGTAAGTTTAAGCGGTCTAGACATGCAACCTGCGTCTTTCCCATGGAACATCAATCACGCTCTCCTTGGCATAATGCTGGCCCTCGGCAGGGATCAAACCCACCTTGTCGCTAGCAGCAATGTCATCCTTAGTTTAGATTTGGTTACGGGATATTATTAGCTCGAAGAGGATTGAGCATTGTGCAATACAATTCGGAATACTGAAAATTTCTATTCATCCTCGCAATTCTACAAGCAAAACCTATTTATTTCAACATAAGCCGAACAACACTGGTCATCCTTTCCATCGGATGCATCTTTCGATCTCAAAGATGTCAGGGTTAATGGAAGCATCGGTTTGGACATGTGATTGAACAACAAAAACTCGGCCTCACTGGTCTTGCAAAGATAGGATGTCCTCGGTCTCCTGTCATTGATACTTGCTAAACGTTGGTCCTTTGTCCATAAAGCTGCCTTCGCATTAGTTCGTGCAGAGCTCACGTAAAAGACCCTTCGTCTCGAAGACAATTCTGCATGTATATCTGCAAATGGTAATTTATCTATTAGCTATGATGTCGTAGAGACGCTCACAGGCCCAGGAATACGGCTCGGAAGAAAATTGTCACAATAATAGTGGACGCAGAACGATCTGCGGGTCTCGTACATGGAAAACTTGCAAAATCTGGCGGATCGAGATGTCCAGCAGCACGAAATCCTGTCCAGAGCTAAGTCGAAGTAGAAGCATTCATTGCAGGTCAGAGCAGACGAAAAAATACCGGAAGATCGGCCTTGCACAGTCTCAATATCTCCAATAACCAAATTTACAACAGGGACGATCGCCCACTCTCCTCCCTCCCCCCCATTTCCCCACCGATAGCACTATCCTCACCACTCCACGTATGTCCTCCATTCCAACCCGCAAACCAATCCTCTCCCTTCCTCCACTCATCCAACATAACCTCCACCTCGACCCTGACATCCTCCACAATATCATCCATGCGGATATCATTCCTATCCCGCCCAAACGGATCCTCGAGCTGCCTGCCGATGCCTTCGATGCCGTAGAGCGTGAAGCAGACGACGAGCGCCACGGGGATGGCCCAGTAATTCATGTCGGCGACGAGGCCGAGTGGGATGACGCAGCAGTAGAGAGCGAGGACTTGCTTTGTGTGGATGAGGTGGGCAACGGGGAGAGGAGTTAGGCGAATGGTCTCCATGGCGGAGAAGGAGGCTGTGAGGGCGGAGACCTGGCCGGAGAGGGAGGTGGCGATGGGTGGCGCGAGGCCAAGGTGTCGCTGCATGTAGTTGATGTGGCGTTCCAGGGTCAGCGTGAGGGAAAGGGGAAGGGAAAGGCCGCGGCGGAGGAGATGGGTGAAGTGAGGCGTCAAGATAGGCGTATAGGACGGTGGAAGCGCCAAAGGTGGAGAGACGGGAGGCGCTGGCGGTCTGATAGCATTCGAGAGAAGGGTTGAGAAGGTATGGTGTGCTGTCCTGTCGACGCTGTGGGTTTCTTCCTCATTGTCGTCTTGGCTATGGAATGTACTGAAGGAGGAGCCCCATTCCGCGCGGAGGTGATTCTTGACCGCATAAAGCATAGCAATCAGCGAACACACGGCATGGTCAGTTTCTGCGCGCTCCACGGCGGTGGTAGCCCGATCTGGCGGGTACGAGCTTAAGAGGAAGGAACGCGTCAGGTTCCTCACTCCAGTGACGATGGCTGTAAGCTGCTGTCGTCCAGTCCAGAAGCGGTCGTACGATGTTTGGTTTCGGAATACCTAGGTAAAGAGTTAGGATATTTGAAATGGAAACGGAATTCAAACTCCCGAAGTCCACATACGAGCATTAGACCGACAACAATTGACAAGCTGGGAATAATGCCATTGGGCAGAGCAAAGTCCCCATCCGTGACATTATTGAGGTATACGATGAGCGCCGCCCAGGCCGAGTGCAGGACTACTGGGATCACAATCTCGCCGTGGATTGCACCCTTCACGAAGCGTAGAACCAGGGGCCACCGTCGAGGCTTGTGCCGTGAAGAGTAGGATAGTGGGTATGTCGACTGCCACTTGGGCGAGCTAGCCATCGTCGAAGATGAGAAGATAATTAGGAAAGAGGGACTGTAGTCGAGAGAGATCCGACATGACTTGGGTTGGTGACATCCTGTTCATGACAGCTGGTAGGTATGAGGTGGTTTATTGGCCAAGGGCCGGGTCGCCAGTTTCAGGAATGTGGCGCTGTTAACACAAGCTGGGATAGTAGTGAACACGGTACAATTCGATATCAAGGCTGTGATAGGTACGAAGAATTACTTAAATTCTATGAAACTCCGCGTACTGCGTCAGTTCGACGCTCATTGGCATATCGAACACGGGGTCCCCCTGATATCGCGATATATGGAGATGCTTGTTGATGCCAGATTAGATATGATGTCAACGATCTGCCGTAAATAAACCAATCAGCTCTTCCTTAGCCCTATATACTGCTATCGCTCATTGATATTCTGCATCACATTGAAGAAAGAAATTCAAAGGTTGGGTAGCTTTGCTCGATCATAATGATAAAACGATTCTTCATGGCCGCAGAACCAAGGTTTTTTTTGCTCCGCAATACTGTTAACCAAGAAGCACAACAGATTTTGTGCATGGAATGAATCATGGACTCATATGATTAACACAATGCCAAGTGTAAATAGGCAACGCCGGTCGCGCCTTCATGCCCAGCAATAACAGCGCGCCCGTGCATTATGCAATCCTCCAATAAATGTACAACCATACGCCATGGTTCCGACGAAGTGGAACCCGCCGACGCCATTATTGTGCAAGCACGTCACGCACCACTTCCATCTCGAATCGATTTATTTTCGACCATGTTCATGGAATTCCAGCGGGCAGAGACTTCGTCACTCTTCCTGTACAACACTCTCCAAGTTGCCTATCCCAGTCCGCCGCTCTGCTCTGCCTGCGCTACCATCCAGAATGAAGGGGCCTGCGTCATTCCGCGGAGTCATGGGCCCATCTGGCGCGGCTGTTTCCGCTCTTGCCAGAGCATATTGCGATGCCGAGCCGGGAGGAGTGGCTTGATCGTCCGCATTCAAAGGAACTGAAAGGCCGGTGGCAATCGGCACGGGCGTGGCGCGAGGTACGTGAAGTGTTGTATCCGGGATGGGACTCCCAAGCGCATCATCAAGCTGTAGCGAGATGCCTCCTAACTGAGATAGCGAGATAGAGTGGCAATCATCGTCTGCGCCATCCCCGCTCCCTCCGTCTGTTTCGTCACGTGTGCTGACAGTGGACTCTTCAGCAGTGGAGGATGTGGCGCCGAGAGCCGCGTCGTTCCCCTGAGCTTCTGCAGGTGCCTCCTCCCAGTCCTCCTCGAAGTCTGAAGGCGGTTCGTCAACGTCGGCTTCCAGATCTGCCATGGCTCGACAGTTGGGACATTGGAAGTTCGGATATTCCGGGGCGTTTAACATCGGACGGACGCATTTGTAATGCCAGACGTGCGAGCACGGCGCCACGAAAAGGGATTGACAGGGCTGTATCGCTTAGTTAGATTATCTATAAACATGTAGAAAAGGGGTCGACGAACGGCTATAGACATGAGGCAGATGGCGCATTCAGAGGTGTGGGTTGATGCCGAATCTGCATCGGCCTGCGAAGTAGACTTGGCTAGATTCCGTATTCGCTTATGCGTGGTTTTGCTGAAGAACACGTTAATATTTCGAAAGCACAGAGGCTGTGAGATGGCATACTTAAAGCTGTTGAGGCCCTTCTGCCAGCCTCGGTTGCATTCGATGCGAATTTTGACACACCTAAATATCATCTCTTCCCCCCCTCGAAAATCTATACCCAATTGGACGATATCCCCATCCTGAACTTTGTACGGTTTGGACTCTACCCCTGGCTTACTCAATCGTATATGGTTGAGAAAGGTACCGGAGCTGCTTTGTACATCCTTTATATACCACTGTCCATTTTGACACCAGAACTCGCAGTGTCTCCTGCTCACAACTTTAGATTTGAAGCCTATAGGAGCTGCAGAGGGCACGTTTTCTGGGATCTCGGGGTTGTTTTCTCTTTCGGAATATCTACCTACGCGAATCACAGACCACGAGCTTGGTAGTGTGCGGGAGACAGGCGAGAAGTTCAGAGATGGCCGAGAGCTTCTGGGCTCTTGAAAAGGTATGAAGCGGATCAGGGGCATTTGCTCAACTTGAGAAGCGTTGCGAGGCAGATTTGGAGCAGACTCTCCTCTGGCTCGGGTATCTCCAGCTGTTTGCGGTGCTGTTGGGCGAACGATACTCTCCACGGCCGACGAGGATCCATTACGCGTCATCGTGACGGCCGGAGAGGAACCGCGTCGGGGTACTGAGGATTTACTTCTACTTCGTGTAGCGATGCGGTCCGTTGAAACGGAATCCGATTGGGCAGGAGCACGAGATACGCCACTTCTCCCTCCTCCTGCAGGGAGCCAGCCGCTGGTAGAGTTGAGCGAGGTAGCTGAAGGGCGAAGATTCAAAGCACGAGATTGTGTTCGCGTTGCAGGGCCCCCCTCTGTGTCAGCGAGGCTGTATGGCTGTGAGGAGGTGTCGCTGGAGGACGGATGGCTCGTCGATCGAGATAACTGCGGGCGACCTGACGTGCCTGACGAAGCACTACTATGCAGGTGAAGATGGTTCTGGGTGTAACTTCGCAAGTAGCTCAGGCCGCGCAGCCTCCCCGAGCGAGTGGGTGTTGTAGGCGAAGCAGGCGAGGTTGACGTCGATATGGTGGGCGGGGATGGGGCGGGCGCCGTGAACATTCTTGAGGGGGACGAGCCGGGTCAAGAATCACCGGGATATCCGTTGCATGTCGACATAGGAGCGCCTTTCGGGAGCAGAGGGAGGGGAGTTGGTTATCAGTGAGCATGGCCTGCCAAACTGCGAGAGTTCGCCGCCGCATGGGCCAGACGCCTGGTCAGCTCTGCCACGAGCGGAGCCGAGCCCGGCCTTTGAGGCGCATCCAGAATCTTTTCATCTTCACCATCCCGCCCGGATATGCTGCTGACTACGAGAGCGATTACCAGGCGCTCTGCATCGCAACGACTCTTTCGACAAGTACAGCATCCTCCTCGTAAATATGCGTCGGCAGCTGGCGCCGCGCAACAGGTCGGTCATCCCCAAGTCCGTCAACATTTTTGATGACTGATTGTAAATTAGGATCCCGTGGATCTTGATAGAATTACTACCCTTTCTAATGGCATCCGTGTCGCTACCGAAGCTCTGCCGGGGCATTTCTCTGGAATCGGCGTCTACGTGGACGCTGGTTCCCGGTATGAGAATCATGCGCTGAGAGGAGTTAGCCATATCATTGATCGACTGGCCTTCAAGGTATGAAGCTGTGGGCAACCCCCGTGAAAGCCTTGCTGATGGGCGCAGTCTACCAAGCAGCGCACTGCGGATGAGATGTTCGAGTCGATGGAAACTCTCGGTGGGAATATTCAGTGCGCTTCTTCCCGCGAGTCGCTCATGTACCAGTCGGCGACGTTCAACTCGGCTGTTCCCTCAGCGGTGGCCCTGCTGGCCGAAACGATTCGGGACCCACTCATCACTGAAGAAGAAGTGCAAATGCAGCTCGAAACGGCAGAGTACGAAATTGGCGAAATCTGGTCCAAGCCCGAGCTCATCCTCCCCGAGCTCGTTCACATGGCCGCATACAAGGATAACACTTTGGGAAATCCCCTGCTGTGCCCTAAAGATCGTTTATCTCAGATAGACAAGAGCGTGGTAGACGCGTACAGGGAAACGTTCTATCAACCGGAAAGAATAGTCGTCGCTTTTGCGGGTGTCAATCATGCAGAGGCTGTCAAATTGACAGAAAAGCATTTTGGCGACATGGCGGGGACAAAAGGCCCAGTCCTTTCTGGAATTGGTACTGAAACGACAATTCAAGACGCGAACTCAAATCAATCCTTCTCACAAACACCTTATTCATCATCAACAACACCAATTCAGGAACCCTCACGACTCCTAAGCAAGATACCCTTCTTAAAGAATCTTTCCACCTCTACTAAATCCTCCGCCTCTGTCCTCTCCACGACTGCTTCAACCTTTGACCAACCCTCACCCCTGGACCTCTCCGCCGCCTCCCACTACACCGGTGGTTTCCTCAGCCTCCCACCCATCCCCATACCACCA